>JAUMHB010050265.1:0-16631 GCA_032359685.1 Pittosporum tobira
TTGTAAGACATTATTATTAATTAAATTTACGTTTTCGCTGTGTAATTTATTCGTACGATCGATCCTTGTAAGTTATAACAAGGTGAGTTGCCTTATATTGGCTATTCGATGTGCTGAGATGATATCTGACGACCAGATTTCCACGAGATTTCAAAGGTGGAAATTTGGGGGCGTCACAGTAAGCCAGCTCCCGGTTGCCCGAACGTCCTGAGCAGAGGGAGCTAGAGGAATACAAAAGGAAGATGGAATCCTTTGAAAAAATACTAACTGATCGGGGCCTTATGCTGAAGCAGCGGGTGTCTACCTGTCCTTTCACAAGGGAGATCAAGGAAAGGACGAAAAGAGTCCACTTTGGACTCCCCCCAAACCTACTTGTATATGAAGGCCTCACAGACCCGTTTAACCACATAACTAACTACGAGGCCAAGATGAGAGTCTATGGGCATAGGTCTCCCACCATTTGCACCGTGTTCATCATCACCCTAACGGGAGCGGTGGTAATATTCATCAAGCACTTGCTGCATCGAACCATTAGCAAATTCGAGGAGCTGAAAGAAAAGTTCCAAGAACAGTTTAGTGACAGTGCTTATGAGTCATTACACACACCAGCCCTTGCGGAGTCATCCAACAGGACAATGAACTGCTCCAAAAGTTCATTGCTTATTTTAGGAGCACCATGGCCCAGGTCGCCCAGCTAGACCGGAAGCAAGCCGAGATGTTCCTAAGAGCCGAACTCCACTGACAAAGGTCCCCCGCCCTCCTGACCGACCTGATAAGCTCACCCCCGGCTGATGTTTATGATATCCTGCATTGGGCGGATGTACACATCAGGATCGAGAACGAGCTTAGTGACTACAACCCGTATCATGTAGCTCACACCAACTCAAAGACAGCGGAGGAGCCATGACCTAAGTCGAGTTGGGAAAACTATAGGAGGAACGAGCCCAGCTCTCCCCGAGCACCCAAGCGGCTCATGAGAAACTAGGCCAAGAAGTACACCCCGTTGAATATGGCCCGCCCTACCATCCTGGCGGCCATACGCAATGAAACGTGGTTCCAGGCACCCAAGAAGATGACCGTCCCAGAGGAAAAATGGGACAGGTCGATGTATTTTGAATTCCATGAGGATCGCGGCCACACCACCGACGAGTGCTAATCCCTCATGGACTACCTTGAGCAAATAATGTAAGAGGGCCAAATACTACACTTTGTGGCGGCCCCTCAAATTTCAACCTAGATTATGACCTCACCCCAGGCCCCACAATCCACGTGATTTATGGCGGCTCGAGTGCAGACGGGCCATCCAACTCTGCTCAGAAGAACTATGAGAGGGTTATTTACTACATCGACTCCCCCACCAAACAGATGAAGACCTCTTCCAACCCACTAATCACCTTCTCCATCACCTACTATGATGGTATGCATCATCCCCATGATGATGCCCTAGTTATAGATGCCCGGATCAGCCCTTATAATATCAAGCAAACCTTGGTAGACACCGGAGCATCGAGTGACATCTTGTATTACTCGGCCTATGCTCAAATAGACCACTCCATCATGAGCACAGAGCCTCCAGAGACTCCAACCATCTATGAGGTCGACAACAACCCTGTCCCCTTGTTCAGTATGATCACCGTTCCCACCACTTTTGGAACTTTCCCCCTCCAGATGATCGTCCCTGTTAAATACTAAGTTTTGAGGGCAGAAAGCTCCTTGAACGTGATCATAGGCCAGGCTACACTGAGCAAGCTTCATGTTATGGTTTTAATCCCTTACCTCAAGATAAAGTTCCTAACGGACTACGGCATTGGCGAGATCTAAGGCGACTAATCTATTTCCTAGAACTGTTATGTCCGGTCGCCCGACTTCGATCCCAATAAAGACTCCACCAAATCCAAAGCAGCCCCCTCCACTACCGAAACACCTGGCCCGCCTGAAGCAGCCAACCCATCCAAAGTGAATAAGGTGATGACTGTACAAGTTGAGCCTTTTAGCGAAGCCTGTAGCCAGCCAATTACTGAACTAGTCGTTGACATGGAAGAACTGGAGCTCACTTCTGGGTCTAAAAAAATAACAATCGGTCTTGGGCTACTCGTCGAGCTTCGGCTTGCCCTCATTAACCTGATCCGGGAGTTCGTCGATGTCTTTGCTTGTACTCTCGATGAAATACCGAGGATTGCTGAACACATAGCAGTCCATAAGCTAATTGTCGATCCCTAACATAAACCAGTGAGATAAAAGCGAAGAAACATGGCCCTCAAGCGACAGCAGGTCGTGGACGAAGAAGTGGAGAAGTTGCTAAATACTGGCTTCATCTACGAGATCGAATACGCCTACTGGGTGGCCAACATAGTACTGGTCAAAAAATATAGCGAAAAATAGAAGATGTGCATCAATTACACCGACCAACTAAGAGGTGCGACGTACTTCTCGAAAATTGACCTGAAATCCGAATACCACTAATTGAAGATCCGAGGAGAAGATATACAGAAAATCGCATTTAGGATGCGCTATGGATATTACAAATTTCTAGTGATGCCATTTGGTTTGACAAATGCACCAGCCGCTTTCATAGACCTGATGAATCGGACATTCAAGTCATACTTGGATAAATTTGTTATAGTGTTCATAGATGACATCTTGATTTATTCTAAGACTAAGGAGGAGCACATGGAACACCTCAGGATAGCACTAGAGGTGCTGAGAAGAGAGAAGATGTACGCCAAGTTGTCGAAGTGTGAATTTTGGCTACAGAATGTGCAATTTCTTGGACACGTGGTGGACAAGGATGGAATCGCTATAGACCCAGCTAAGGTGGAAGTTGTGGCCAATTGGGTCCAACATAAGACACCTTCAGAAATCAGAAGCTTCTTAGGGTTAGTTGGTTACTATCGGAAATTCATCCAGGATTTCTCGAAGATAGCCATGCTGCTGCCAAACCTAACTCGGAAGACTGTAAAGTTCGAATGGACCCCGAAGTGCGAGCAGAGTTTCCAGAAGCTGAAGAAGAGGCCGACTATAGCCCCAATTTTATCACTACCCAATGAGACTAGAGGATTTGTAATTTACAGCAATGCATCGTTGAAGGGATTGGGATGCGTGTTAATTCAACACGGGAAGATGATTGCATATGCATCTCGGCAACTAAAAGACTTCGAGAAGAGATATCCTACCCATGACCTGGAGTTGGCAGCCGTGGTATTTGCCTTGAAGATTTGGAGGCACTACCTCTATGGGGAAAACAGGGAGATCTTCACGGACCACAAGAGCATGAAGTACATATTCACCCAAAAGGAACTGAATATGAGATAGAGAAGATGGTTGGAGCTGATTAAAGACTACGACTGCACCATCAATTATCACCCGGGCAAGGCCAATGTGGTAGCTGATGCGCTGAGTCGTCAAGAGAAGTTGAACTTACTATTAGTGCAAGAGGAGATAAGGAGAGACTTCGAACGTATGCAACTCGAAGTAACACTTCCCAAATAAGGGACAGAGATGCTGGGAATAATCAGTGTAAAACCAATGCTGATTGATTGACTTAAAGAAGTACAACAAAAGCACGCATAAGAAGGCAAAAGACTGGTGGAGAAGGGTAAAGGAAAATGTCGCTAGGATGGAGAAGCAATACTTCGTTTTAAAAATCGGATATGGATCCCCCAAGACGATGAGTTGAAGAGGGAGATCTTGCATGAGGCACAAAACTCAAAATTCTCCATGCACCCTGGCAGCACCAAAATGTACAACGACTTTTGCGAGAACTTCTGGTGGCCAAATATGAAAAAGGAGATAGCATAATGGGTGAGTCGCTGCCTGACTTGCCAGCGAGTCAAAGAAGAGTACCAGAAACCGAGTGGATTGCTACAACCATTGGAGATTCCCGAGTGGAAGTGGGAGAACATCAGTATGGACTTCGTGACGGAACTACCCCCGACCTTGAGAGGTATGAATGTGATTTTGGTCATTGTGGACCAATTGACCAAGTCAGTGCAATTTGTGCCGATTAAGGAGACTTACAAATTGGAACAACTGGTGAAAATGTATGTTAAGGAGATAGTGAGTAGACACGACATACCAATTTCGATTGTATCTGATCGAGACACTAGGTTTACGTCACAATTTTGGAATAGTTTACAGGAATATTTGGGGACAAGCCTCGACATGAGTACGGCATACCACCCCCAGATGGATGGACAAAGTGAAAGGACAATACAAGCATTGGAAGACATGTTAAGAGCTTGTACCCTGGACTTCAAATGGAGTTGGGATGAGCACCTACCGCTGATTGAGTTTGCCTACAACAACAGTTATCAGGCAAGTATAGGGATGCCACCTTTTGAAGTGTTATATGGGAGGAAGTGTAGGACTCCACTGTACTGGAACGAAGTTGGGGAGAGGAAGCTAGAAGGACCTGAGTTGGTGCAGCAAGTCGAAGACGCCATCAAGGTCATCCGCAAAAGGATAAAAGCGGTCCAGGATAGGCAGAAAGAGTATGCAGACCGCTACGGCAAAGACCGAACCATAAAAGTGGGCGAGTATGCATTCTTGAAAGTGTCACCCTAGAAAGGAATGATGAGATTTGGTAAGAAATGAAAACTGAGCCTCAAATTTGTGGGACCCTTCCAGATCTTGAGGAGAGTCAGAGCAGTAACCTACGAATTAGCCCTACTGCCAGCATTGGGGCATATCCACAACGTGTTCCACATAGCCATGCTACACCCGTACAAACCAGACTTCAATAGAGCAATCGACTACCAACCGATTGATATAAACTAGGACTTGACCTACGTCGAAGTCCCTATGGTGATAGTCGATCGCCGAATCAAGAAACTGCGCGACAAAGAGATCGCGTTAGTCAAAGTGATATGGAGGAACCACGACGTCGAGGAAGCGACATCGGAACTGGAAAGCGATATGGAGAAGTACCTCCAATTATTTCATATATAAAAATTTTGAGAAAGAAATTTCTATAAGGGGGGGAGAATGTAAGAACCCAAAGTTTTGAACAATTAATAAAATAAAAATATTTCCCCTTTTGATGTCTAATAGGATATTTCTGCGTCGCTATATTTCAAGAATTGAGTTGAAATAATAAAATAAGGACCAATGGCATTTTGGTCATTTTGATGAATTTTATGCTCAAGGGTATTTTGATCATTTTGACAATTATTGTGCCCAAGGGCATTTTGGTCATTCTAACAAGTGATTATGCTTGAGGGCATTTTAGTTATTTTGATAAGAGATATGACCGATGGCATTTTGGTCATTTTTGGTGAAAGTTATGCCTAGGGGCATTTTGGTCATTTTGACCAAGTTAAAAAGTGTTCAAATCACAAACCGATCAAAGCTCTGGAATCAGCGCAGAAAAATAGTGACCCAAAACGCTGTCGAATTTTTGGTTTAACCTAGCCCATAGTTGACTTTTTAACCAGAGCGTCGTATGAAAAAATGAACAACGCCGTTGGAATTGCAGCGTGCCAAAATGTAGGAATAAAGTATAATATTGTATTTTTCAAATTTTGACTTTTTAAATAATTATTTTGTTATTAAATTATTTGGCTTGTGAATCGAGGCAAAATAGCAGTTTAAAATTTGAATTTTAGCTCAATTGATCAAGTGGAGCCCACATGCACAGTTCCCCAAAACTTTTATCTTTTTCTCATTTTCCCCCATTTTCTTTTTCTTTTTCTTTTTCCCCTTTCCTTTTTTGATCTTTGCAATTTGCCCCCCAGCTTTTCCTGCAGATTCTGCAGTTACCCAAATTGACCAACCATCCCTTTTAAGCATCAATTTTGGTTTCTAAATGTTGTATTCAGTCTATATAACACCATTGAATCAAATCCTAATTCATAACGCAGCCGCACAAGTCAAAAATCAAATTTTTAATTTTTCGTTCTTGTTCTTAGTCGAGTGAGATTAAATCCTAATTTTTGTTGTTTCTTTGTTCAAATTGATAGTTAAATTAGCATTTAGGGGTCAATTAGAATCTGTTTGAACCTTAAATCGATCAAAATGGTCAAGAATCGAGCCGGATAAGCTCGATTTACAATCGGGTATTTTTCGGCATGTTCTTGACCAAAGATCCGATCTTTGGGCTCAATTCAGATGTTTTCTGATCGATGAAGCATTCCTTTGTGTTCCTGAGATCATAAGGAAGCTTTTAGAATGTTAAAATCAATCTTGGGGACCCGTTTGGTGCATAAACTGATTTTCTGGCGAGCTTGGGCTACTGGCAATGGCAGCCTCGTCGGAGGTGGGGAAGATGACCATGCCACCTCCATTTCCAACTTGTTTCACATTGGGGATGGTGGTTTCGGGCTTAGAATCAGATTTTATGCACAAAACCGCCCTTCCCCAAAGATTTCAGTGTGTGTGTGTGTGTGTTCGTGCTTGCAGTGGGCTGCCGGTCGGCTATTCCGGCCGGACGGCCGGCGTGCTGCATTTCCCGGTGAGCAGAGGTTGGGGATGGAGTTGACTAAGTCAACTATTCCAACAGTTGACCAGTCAACTATCAGAAGGGTCAAATTACCAAAATACCCCTAGGGCACATTTTACCAAAATACTTTTCTGTACATTTTACCAAAATACCCCTTTGCAGTAAATTACTAAACTACCCTTGGGGCATATTTACCAAAATGCTACTGCTGCATATTTACCAAAATGCAACTGCACCATTTACTAAAATGCCACTGCTGCTTATTTACCAAAATGCCACTGTAGCTTATTTACCAAAATGGCACTGTACTATTTACAAAATACCCCTACTGCACTATTTACAAAAATACCCCCACAATATTATTTACAAAAATGCCATTGTGGTACTGATTAAAAAACTGCCACTTGGCCTTATTTACAACAATGTCATTGAGTTGGCAAAATTGTATAAGATATATTAAATTTATTTTTAAATTGAGAATTTAATCTCCTAAAAATTAGAAAAATATTATGTTAAACTAAATTCTATTTTTATAATGAAAAGAATGTTTAAGGAATATTATTTTTCAAAATGGAATAATTTTTTACTGAGCATCTTTCGCTCACTCTTGCTATGTTTTTATAAACCTTCCAGAACTGGTCGAGCGAGGTGAATTCTCGAAAGGCAAGGGCAAAGTAGAATATTATTAGTTGTTCCTGAATTTGTAATTTGTAACTTAAACATTATGCGACTTCTGTTTGTATTTTCTTGTTATTGTAAGACTTTAACTTTTAATTAAGTTATACTTCCGCTGTATAAATTTATTTGTATGAGCAATCATTGTAAGATATAACAGGGCGAGTTGTCGAATATTAGCTACTCAACATGCTGAGGTGATATCTGACGACTAGATTTCCACGGGGATTCAAAGGTGAAAATTTGGGGGCGTCACATTTCACTTCTCACCGGCGCACCCCACACTCTGCCCGGGTGCACAAGTACCCATAATCACTATGCATGCTTAACCCCAACCGGCGTCACATGCCTGGCTGCGGGGGCAATTATAATTCTCAACCTGGCACTACTCCCAAAGTCACTCCTAAAGTTTCACCACGCCTAAAGTAAACTATAAGCATGGTTAAACTGGGGGGCATACTACGGATAGCCACCCGAGTTAATCTTGGCTTAATTAAATAACCCGATTTAATTCAAAATCAGGACCCAGACGTCCGACCAGCATTTCAGAAACAAACTTGTTCCTTCATTCTCCCGGGTAACACTTAATTATTTTATAAAATGTTGACTTGTTTACACTTAGTGGATTTTGTCAGATTTTACCAATCTTTATCAAATCCCGAGTTGTTTACACTTATTAATTTTCTCGAAATAAGTTATAAGTTACCGGCCAGATTCAGTTTGAAAGAATTAAGTCTTATATAAGTGCCAGGCTCAACACTTAAATTTTTTTAGTTTTAACCATTTATTGAGCATTCATTATTCATCCGAACGAAAGAAAAAAAATAATGGAATTTAAATTTACATTTTATTAAAAAATTCGAAAGAGTTACAATGAAATTCAAATTTATATTTTATTAAATTTAAAAAGAAATTACAATAAATTTTTTACAAAGATCTATGGTCCTATCCTAATTTTCCATAGCCCGACCTTAGCTAAGGGTGCTTCCCAGCCAAGGGCGGACCAGGCAGCCCGGAAGGTAGACCAGACAGCTCCCCCTCCTCCAGAGGCATCTTGACAGGCCCCTTGACAGCTTTCACCATAGGCTGCTCAGCGACCGGCTCCTCCTCAGGCTTAGAATCGACGGCCTCGGGATCCACCAGAAGGTCCATGAGGACCTTCATATCCATGCCCCTTCTGGTGCCCTGGCGTACCGCTTGTTTGAAGTCCCGCAGAAACTGGCTGGCTAAGACCTTAAGGATCATCGCCTCATATTCGGTTGAGCCTTTGAACTCCTCTGTTGCCTTCTCCGCCCTCGCAGAGGCCAACTTCAGCTCATTCTCATAGCCGGCCTCCCTGCTTTTCCAAGCCTCTCGCTAGCTTCGAGCTACCGGTTGAAGGACACCACGGTGACCTCCGCCTTCACGGCCCTTGCCTTGGCAGCCTTCTCCCCTATAGCCCTCTCCTTAGTGGCCTCCAGCTTCTAGGAGAGCTCCTTCTCCCTCTTGGTGGCCTCCTCTACCTTCTTGGCGGCCTCTCCTGCCTTCTTCGCGACCTCCGTAGTAGTCTTAATAGCACTCTCCTCGGGCCCCTTCATTTGCTGCTTCAAGCTCGCGACCTCCCGAGCGGCCCCGCCTGCTGCCTCCACTACAGTGTTGGCCCCTTTGAAGGTGCCCACCATCCAGCTCATTGCCTACAACAACACGTCGGACGGAGTCAGAAAAGGAAAAACATTAAAAAAAATTAAGTGTTGAAAACACGGAGAGAAATAAAATACCTGCACCATTCGGTAGGCAGCGTTCAGGGTGCAGTCAGGATAAGGAGTCGAGCTAATTTCTCTATGATCCCCATTTAGTAGCAGATTCTTCAGGAGGGCCTAGATGGTAGTTTTCCCTATGTTTCCATCCAGCACGGAACTCCCAGAAGGAACCGACCAGACGTTGACCAAGTCAGCCCCGTCGGTAGCCGTCGGCCTCTTCTGGGAGTCCGCGCAGCCCTGGTCCCCTACTGGCCTCTTCTTAGTGCGGCCCTTCTTCATAAAGACCGCCACGACCTTCCCCTTGTCAGCCTTCTCTTTATCAGCCACCACGACCTTCCCTTTATCAGCCTACCCCTCCACTTGAACAGGACCACCAACAGAAAAAACCTTGGGGGTCGACTCTGGCCAGATCACCACCCCACCAGTTAGAGTTGCCCGGCCACTGGCGGCTGAACTCGGATTTTTCAGGCCACCATATGTGGCCTGACCGGTCTGCCCTGAGGCCGATCCTTTGGATTTTTCTTGGGCCAGAGCAAACATGTCTTTGTGGACACCTGCAAAAGACGAAGATGAGGTCAGACAACGAAATCGGCCGGAAAGATAAAATATTAAAGCAAAAAAGAATCCTAAACCTACATCCATGCTCTATCAATCAAGTGTTGTCCCTAGTCATAGTGTATGAACAGGGGCTCCTTGCCTTGCCCATGCCAATAAATGTGTTGTACTCCTCCAAATGCCTCCCGACCAACTGCACCAACGAGTGGTACACCATCTTACACGGCCTTCCCTACTCGGACATGGTCATCTGGTGGTCCCCCGCGATGTAGAACCACTCCGACTTCCACTTTTTGTGCTTCAACGCTGGGGTGATCCACTTCGGCCTCCTCGGTTTCTTGTTAATAGACCAGAAGGAGGCCTCCAACCGGGCAACCAAGAATGTGTGCCAGAAGTAATTCGCTCGGGCTTACATACCCATGCGGTGGCACCAGGCTAAAAAGCCCATGATTTGAACATACGAGTTGGGGCTTAGCTGGCCGACACCAACCCTCAACAAGGTTAAAATGTCATAGATAAAGGGGGGGAGCAGAAACTAAGTCTCCCCTTCAGATGGTGCTCGCTAACACCTACCCAGAGCCCTTCCGGCTTACTGTGCATATACTCCCCCTTCGGGAGTCTAACTCCGTACTCTCTGGGATCAGGTACTCTTCAATGATCGCCTCCAGTCAGCGGGAGGTCAGCATACTGTGCATGTTACAGTCCAGGTGGCGAACCCGGTCTCCATAGTCCACCCGCCCTCTGATATCCTCGACCTCATTGCTAGATCTACTCTCTGACCTTGTTTCCTTGTCGTGCACTTCACTGGGACTCGCTTGTCTCTGGGCAAGTCCCTCAACGGAACTACTACCCTGCCGCTGGTTCCCGCCGCTGGTTCTCGCTGCCCAGAGACAAGCGATATCCAAGCAACGGATTCCATAACTACCGCCTCCTCCTCATCGACGTTCACTACCCTAAAGTCCATATTTTGGGCCATCTAATAAAGCTTAAGGGCGATAAAACTAGGGACGAGATGAATTAGATTTAGGAAAAGGCTTACTTGACAAAAACTTGAAAAAATTTTGAGGTTTTAGGCGACGCAAATTTTTTCTGGCAAAGCACTGCAGATTTCAGTAAAGGTAAAGTGAGAATGGAGGGCACTCGATCCCCTTTTATAGACGTCCCAACTCTACGGTTAGGGCTCTCCCTCGGTAAATCCAACGGCTATTTAATACCAGTTGTACTTGCACACAATCTGAAAGAGCAATTATTACACAAGAATTAATGACATCAAAAGATGTGCGAAGTGATGTCTTATTAAATGCTCTAAAAAGGCGTACACACTCGGGCAGAAACTCAAACGGCACACGAGACGCTGGACACTCGTCCGAGCGGTCTCTACCCTGGCCTTTTGCAGAAATCTCTTGCGTCACCAAGCATTTAGGGGACGATTGGACTCAGAGCCCGCCGGCACACTAAAGTACCCCCTCGGGCTAGGGGGCATTGATGGAGATCGTCCCAAATTAGGGTTAGGGTTTTCACCTTAGCCCTAATTAGGGCAAACGTGGCATCCCATGTGGCAACTCATACAACTGGCCTCCCTCAAGACTCGACGACCCGTCTCGCCTAGGAAAGAGACAAGCCCGACCCTTGGCCCCATGAAAAAACTGGCACCACCTCTGGCCGGCTGGACCAACACCGTCGAGGACCTTCAGACTGCGCCTTGGACCCAGGCCCTCCCAGCTAGCAGGCCCAATCCACCACAACAATTGGATCCGACGCAGCCTGGATTCGGGTCCAGCGGCCCAAAGGCCATAAAACAAGTTCCAAGACACGTCCAATTATCCTCCTGACCCCAACAACCCTGTTAACTCAAGTAAGGCGCACCATGCCTACTTTACCAGGCTGCGGGTCGAGGCCAAGTCTACAAATAATGCCTCATTTGCACAAATAAGGGAATCCGCTCTGAACATCAAAAAGAGCCAAAATTCTGTCGAAATACACACTCAAAATATACGGTAAACCCCACCCTGTCCTACTTAATACTCAGATTATCACCTTAATCTCAACTAACTTAAGGATCGGAGAGGGGAATGAGGGAACAAACCCCTTATGTTGCCCATGTTTCAGGTGAACCTACTCCCGCCGGCATGTGCCCAGCTGGAAGTGAAATTTGGACTTGGTCAAAGATCGGGTTGGTCCCAACACTGGGATACACAGCAAATGGATGTAAATAATGCCTTTTGACATGGTGATCCTAAATAGGTTTAAATGATTCCTCCCCCTAGTGTTATTATCCTTTTTTCTTAATGTTGTTTGCCGCTTAAAGAAATCATTGTATGGTCTCAAGCAAGCTTCCCATCAATGGCTTGCTAAGCTTTATTCTGCTCTTATTTCTCTTGGCTATACACAGAGTAAGGCTGATTATTCTATATTCACTTTAAAATCCCATGGTCACATGATGATTGTCATGGTCTATGTCGATGTTATATTAGTTACTGGTTCTAATGCTTCTCTTGTACATCAATTGAAAGTGTTTTTGGATAAAACTTTCAGTATTAAAGACTTGGGATTCATTAAGTACTATTTAGGCCTTGAGGTTTCAAGATCAGCTAAGGGTTATTTTATTCACCAGCAAAAATACATTTTGGATCTTCTTCAAGATAATGGATTACTTGACTCTAAACCTCTGTCCTTACCAATGGAGCAACATGTCAAGTTGAATGATAGCACTAGTCCTCCCTTGTAAGAATCTTCTCACTATCGAAGCATTGTTGGAAGATTAAAATACCTAGCAATTTCTAGACCTGATATAAGCTATACAATTAATACTCTTAGTCAGTTTCTCCAAAGTTCTTGCCAAGATCATTATAAAGCTGGCATTCATGTTCTGCGATACTTGAAAGGAACTTTGGGTCACGGAATATTTTTTCCTTCATCAAATTCTTTAGTCCTTCATGCCTATTCAGAAAACGATTGGGCTGGTGATACTGAGACTCGTCGCTCTACTTCTGGTTATTGTGTTTTCCTTGGCTTTTCTCTTATTTCCTGGGCTGCCAGTAAGCAACATGTTTTTAGTCATTCTAGTGCAGAGTCTGAATACTGTTCTATTGCAAATTCCACTTGTGAGTTGGTTTCGCTTAAAGCCTTGTTGAGTGATCTTGATTTGTCCATTTCGCTGCCCCTGCATTTACATGTTGATAATTCGGCTGCAATTTCCTTGGCAAATAATCCAGTTCTTCATGCTCAAACAAAACACTTTGAAATTGATTGTCATTTTACTCGTGATAAAGTGATTGAAGGTTTTCTCAAACTTATGTTTGTTCCTACGTACCAATTACCAGTTGGCCGATATTTTCCCGAAATCCCTTGGCAAGCAACAACATTGGTTTATTCTTTCCAAATTGGGCATCCACAACCCTTGTGGATCTCTAATTTGTGGGAGGAGTAATGAAGATATAGAAGACTACAAGGACTTAGGCGCTGCACAAAAGAAAGTTCCATGCAAAGAAGTACAACACACCATGCAGTGAGTACACATATGAAGCCTCTCAAGATAAGTATGAAATGGGCTACAGCAGACACCATAATAAAAGGGGTAATATTTATTTGAGTTGTAAATATTTGTAGATAGTTATTTTTTCTATTTTTCTCTTACTTCTAGATAAGCCATATCTGGAAAGATAGAGTTCTGTTATGTATGGATAAGTCACACCTGAACAAATTGAAAGATGTCGACCCTGTATAAATTGGTTGTAATTTTTCCTTCATGTTTTTGATATACTGAAATATTATCAGACTTCCCTTCGAGGTTTCTTACGAGAAATGATAAATAAGGAGGTCTGTGGAATCTGATTAATGGCGTCATCATACTCTCTCTATTATGAAAAGAACAACTTATGAATCAACAATTTGTAAAATAAAATATTGAGTCATCTGTTATTTTTTTATGACAAAGGAAGTATTTATATATATATATACATATATATTATATATATTATATATATATAAAGAAACAGAGGTGTATAAGTGTATTCGTATTAGTATGTGTCTTCATGTGTACGTTGGTTTTTTTGGTTTTGATCTCACGGGATTCCAACCACCTCCTCTCACGAGCTCTTTCCATCCTTCCACATTCTCTTTCAATGGATACATATATATATAATTACATATACACACAGACACAAAGAGATACATATGTGGGTGGCGAACTATTTTACTCAATTTTTATGGCTCTAACACGTTTATCCTCCAGCACACACACACATTGTGATAATACTCGCCTTCTGCTTGCTCGTTCCTAAGCACTAACGTCGTTCTTAATTTGGGCGGTAGTGCCATGACAAGTACGTAGGGGGAACTTCCGCTTGATCCACCCATGACCTCACTTTGCCTGTGATTTTGTTAGGGACTCTTTGTTGCGACTAATTAACTATTTGGACATTGCATGTCGTATCCAATGTATAAGGCTTTTACAAGAATTTCAAATCTTCTGTTACATCTTATATATAATTATCTTTTATTTGTTGAACAATATTAAAATTAATTTAAATAAATAAATGTGACTTGATAGCTACATACGAGGTGTAATAAAGGATGACAGATAGAGTGTAACCAAATATTAATTGAACAAGTGAGTCTACTATGATCCTATTTGTTACAATTTATTTGATCGGCTTATAACTTGTTTTTAAAAATAAATTTCTTATTAAGTTTGTTTCAGCTTATTTGAAATAAGTTATAAGTTGAGTACTACACATACGATGCACAAATCGAAAAAATTGATCAATAAATATATATATATTTTAATTTTATAACTTATTTAAGTTACCAAATAAATTTTAAAGTCTTTTGAAATGGGGGCCAACTTTTTGCATTAAACCAAGAAAATGCAAAATATAATGGTAATCGTGACCGAATGCAATGCAATTTCAATCTTGGAAGTAGAAATTATGGTAGTTCTACAAATATACATTTCCGAAAACATTGACACTTTGAGAGAACCAGACCTCTAGCTGTCTCTCTGAATGTTCATAAAGAAGGTGGTGCATGCACTGATCAGAACCGTTAAGGTGCTGTTAAAGTTGATGCATGTGGTGCAGGTCTGTAGCTAGGGTTTCGTTCCTCGATCTCCATGGATCAATAAATGAGGGTACTACAGTACGTACTAGCTAGTAATACTACTGTACCCAATGCTGTACGTGGAAGCCTGTACAGATTCGATTAATTCAGATTTTACTACATTTTAAGAACTAAGTGGGCAAAAAAATTAGCTTTGTTTTTAATTAAATTTCTATTGAAACCAGCAAAGAAGCTGAACTGATTGAGGGCGACTTTTTCGTCAATGAGGATGAATGCACTAATAGACCAAAACATTACTCACCAAATTGAGACCAAGAACGAAAATTTTTAATAGTAATACTTTCAAGAACATACTGTATATATCCTTGCTGCTTTGCATAACTAGACGTTGTCTTAATAAGTGGCAAGACTCTAGCTAGCTAGCTTAGCTTAAACCCACTTCTCATTGGATTAATGCAAAGCTTGTTATCCCAATCTGATACACAAATAGAGTTTCATTTTGACTTTTGAAACTCAACTGCAAAATTTTAAAATTTGAAAAAATTAATGTAAATTTGTCTAAATTTAGTCAATATAAATTTCAATTTTAAAATTTTAAAATTTTATAAATTGTCTAAGACTCATGAGAATATTTATTGTTTCTGAAGCTATAATGGAGTAAATCAAATCATTTTTGAATTTAAAAATTTCGGGCACGAATTGGCTTATAAAATTGGAAAATATATGTGGAACTTAGAGAGTTAGAAAGTATACCTTCACTCTACCGCAT
Source organism: Pittosporum tobira (assembly GCA_032359685.1). Taxonomy (NCBI): domain Eukaryota; kingdom Viridiplantae; phylum Streptophyta; class Magnoliopsida; order Apiales; family Pittosporaceae; genus Pittosporum; species Pittosporum tobira. The sequence continues at coordinate 15,236 of JAUMHB010050265.1, forward strand.
GATTTTTGGAGTGTTAGGTGCAAATATGAGAACCTTGTTTGTTACAATTTATTTTAAAATAATTTAAATATATTTATCAATTTAAATAAATTATAAGTTATAAATTAAAAACACATATTGACTGATATTTTTAAATAAATTACTCAACCTATTATTTTAGAGTTAATTATTAAAATAATTTATTTTTATAAATAAATTATAAATTATTAAAATAAATTATATCAAACACAAACATAATCTGTTACAATAAAGGTTATCGTACAATTTATCATTTATGTAAGTACTAAAAGTATTTTCTCTGGGGACTTTCTTAAACCACGTGTAAGTAAATCTGTAAAAAGTGGTGGGGTCAATTTTTTGGGGTTAAAACGACACACTACTGTATTAACAAGTGCAGGCTAAGTGAGAAAACGCTTTTATGGCATGGCAGCTAGCCCCACAGCGCTCCGGGTAGCTGCTGTTGACACCGACTGAACACTCTTTTCTAGCTAGCCAATACTGCCGGTTTCTCCCTCCCTCCCTACTTACAATTATTTCCCTTTTTTATTACAGTTTTAAGAAAACCTGAAAGAAATTGTTATTTTTATCAGAGAATTTATTAATTTTATAATTATGATCTACGTTTAATTATATTATAATAAAATATTATAAAATAAAAGTATAATATATATTTGTAAAATTATCAATTTTTTTTTTCTGCAAAAAATAACAATTCTCTAATTTTAATTACTTTCAGCGCTCTAATAAAATATGTGCGTGGCATGTCTGCGCCTAAGGTTCTTTGTTTCCTTTTTCTTTTTTCTTCCTAAGCACTGAACGCCTAAGATTCTTAGGACGTGTTAAATTACACACGCGAGCACACGCACGCATGCATGCATGAATGCACCAGTTATGACCGGTCTTTTAAAAATCGGTAAGCAGTGTAGGAGAGGGTTTAAGTGAAATATTAATTGAATATAGACAGAGAATAATTAGTTTTAAATATTCAATTAATTTAAATATTAATTAGAGAATTTCATAAAATTTAATCGGGAATTAATAAGAACTAAACATAAATTTTTAGAACAAAAATGATGGTACAATTTATATATACAAATATTATACATTAAAAGATACATTAATAAATGTGAACAAATTGACATGGTAAGGGACATGTGAATAATTCATGGTTTGTATGCATTGGTCAGTCCCTGTAACCCAACCAAGTGAAGAAGATCATCTTATTGAATTATATACATATATATTTATTTTTATAGAGGCGGAAAAAATTTTATTGATAAAATTTTATTTGTCAAAATCCAAAAGAATTGGCTAAGCACATGTGACACCCCCAAATCTGGGCATCCACACCCCGACTTGGGTTGCCAATTTATTATTAAATTCATGTCTTACAAAT
>JAUMHB010050276.1:0-16630 GCA_032359685.1 Pittosporum tobira
GAATAGGTAATTGTAATATCATTTTCAGTGGAAATATTTTTTTCTTGTCAATAATTCCTTAAAGATGTTACAACATTGACAATACTTTTACCGTATGCATCATGAAAGGTTATAGTCTGAACTTAGTAGAGATCGAGACCCAATTTATGTAAGTATTTGCTCCGACCTTAGTAGAGATCGAGACCCAATTTATGTATCCTTGAAGAGTTTTTGATACTCGAAAGAGTTTGAATCTGAAGGCTGTTTAATAACATGTGTTAGAATCGAGACTCTTATTTTGGGACGAAACGAGGGAGCGCAAATAAAAATTGTTGTGTTCGTCTTGTAAATGATTTGATCTCTTTGTGCATATTAGTGGTAATATAACTATAATGAGGAAGACTTACTGGCTCATCAGATGAATACCTAATCCGTGCTATGATGAGTTCAGATGAATTTAAACTGTTAACTGAGTTTGGTAAGCACGCTCTATCAAACAAATCTTAAATTACGAACTTATTCAAAAGTTTAAGCTAATCCTTGTAGCGCAACAATGTAAATGATCTGGATAAAAGGAAGCCCTAGGAAGTCATTTTTAAAAAAGAACATAAATCATTTTGCTTAAAAATGCTTTCGAACAATAATATTCTTAAAAACAAAACAAAGGGAGTATTAGACTGGATCTGTCTTGTTTTGCATTGCATGATTCATTAGGAGTACTGTATATGTTTATGCAGGTCAATGAAATAATGGAGAAGCAATGTAGACTTGTAGTGCATGAATCATCAATACTCTCTCTCTCTCTCTGTCTACACACGCGCACGCGCGCGTACACACACAGATTATAATATTGCATTTCATCAACTATCAATCTCTTGTGCATGTAAATGCAGAAAAGGAAAGGGGAAAGGAGACGAATAGTTAAATAAAATTGGAGTAAAAATACATATTGATTGCCTTGCGGACTTTTATACATATAAAAAATTACACAGACAATAAAATTAATAAGCTAGCTAGCTAGCTAGCTAGCTACTAACTATATATATTAAAATTTAACACATCCCTCCTCCAGCTTCTGATTTGTTAGATAAAAAAAATAAAAAAGAAAAAATAAAAAGAAAAGATTCCTGTAAATCCCCTTGAATGATCAACATGGTTTTTGGAAGCTAAAGACTCTTTTATGTACACTTTGCTTCTTTTCCCTGCTGCTTGCTAATTGTTAATTAAATATTATCTGTCAAAATTTCTTCTTCTTTTTCTTCTTCTTCTTCAATGTTCTTGTGATTGTCAGTTTGACAGTTTATCCATCTTCCCCGCCAAGAAAATAGAACCAGTTTCAGAAAAGTTTCTATATTTAGAAAGTTCTGACTTCTGGGACTGTTTTTTGGGCACTAACTTTTTGGTTGTGACTTCAAGGAGGGCCTGATGGGCAACCCATTCTGGGGAAGAGCAAATGGGGCATACTGAATTCCAGTCTGTGGACCCACCATAGACCACCTGTGGAGGAACACAGCCAAAATATCTCTCATCAGAAAGAAAGAACTCCACATTAAACATTCTATTTTAGGAACCTACTTTTCACTGCAACTGATAGAAAATGAAGTAGATAAGAGTCTGTTAATAGTACTATTATAAAATGATAGAGGTAAAGCTTCCCTCCCACCTACCTGTACTTTGTGGTCATATGATGTAGGAGGACTAAAACCTCCGTTTTCGCCAGCTCATTCCCTGGACATGAGTGGGTCCCATTGCCAAATGGCATAAATGTGTTGGGCTTTGGGGCAACCTGCCAAACCATAGAAAAAGATTGAACATCAGATCACGGGAGAATTCATAAAAAAATTACTATACAGTAATTCATTACTATTAGTCAACTTTTAGATATTCCTCTGAAATTTTTTACCTCAAATCTTGATGGATCAAATTTTTCAGGCTCAGAAAAATTCTCTGGGCTGTGGTGGATATGTCTAAAGAGTGGCAAGACTTTCCATCCTTTTGGTATAGAGTATCCTGCAAATAATTATAAGACAAACATGTTAGTTTTCTTAGAGTATGTGGCATGATTTTTAAGATGTGTTATACTGTATTTTAATGGAACTGACCTTCAAATTCAACATCTTCAACAGCTTCTCTAAAAGTGAAAGATAAGATTGAGGCAACTCTAAGTGTCTCTTGAATAACCCTCGAAGTTATTGGCATTTTCTTGGAATCTGCCCAACAAAGAACCTTCTCACTACACTCCTCTTTAGTCCTCATTATGGCTTCTTGCTCTTCCTGTAAAAAGTCACAAGCAACCACACATTTTTAAGTCCATGAAAGTATTCTATACAATTATAAAATTTGAGATATTTAATGAATTTTGTGGATGAGGAGAATTGATAATCTTACGGTGACAGCTTGAAGGACGCTTGGATTCTCAGCTAGGTACTTGACGATCCACGTTAGGACGCTAGCGGTGGTGTCACGGGCTGCGAAAATGACACCAATAATGTTGTCTGCAATTTGGTCGTCTGTGAGGCCTTCTTTGTCACCCATGAATGACCCTAGCAAATCATTGTAATTATGCTTCATTTCTCTCCTAAGTGACATGATTTTCGCCACGATTTGAGCCAACTCTTGCCTGGCCTTCATGGCTTTGTGAAAGAGCGTGCCCGGAAGATTAATTGGCATAGAATTGTACCCCTTTTCAAGAATGTAGTAACATCTTTTGAGATCTTCTCTGTAGAGAATTTCATCTTTTCCGAAAATGGAAAGCAATGCAACATTGAATGTGAACTGCACAAACAAAATTCAGTTAACACCCACTTGAGAAGTTTTTTATGAAAATCAAGAAAATAATTGTCAAAATCCAGTTTTGGTTGGCAATTCTTCAAGCCAAAGCAGGGCAAAAACAGAGTACATACCCTGTTTTTCTGTGCATGTATTTATTTAGAGGAAAGTGTGGTATTGTAGGACTAAAAGGGAGGGAAAACTCACTGTTTTCATTTCTTGGAAAGTGTTGATTAATCCACCTTCCCATGATTTAAGCGATTCGATAGCAATCGACTCGATCTCAGGGATGATGTTTTTAACCGATCCGGGCATGAATGTCCGAAGCACAAGCTTCCTCAACTTGGCATGGTAGGCTCCTTGGTGAAAGAAAATGGCTTGTTTTCCCAACATCCTCTCTTTACTAGCAGGAAATGTTGGCTTAAAGAGATGAGACTTTGTCACAAGCACAAGTTTTGCGGCCGCCGGACTTGAAATCATCACACAAGGGCACCCCAATATGTGAGTCTTGAATATAGCACCAAACCTGCAGCCAAACAACACCCAAAATTCCCATAAGCATCATCATACTAAAGAATAAACGAGAATTAAGAGTTACTGTGTTCACTCTTGCTAGTACTAACTTTTTCACTTTGGAAGCGAAGAAAACATTTGGGTTTTGCGAGTAGAGTTGGAAGGTTTCGCCGATATAAGGCCAGCCCATCGTCCCCGGCGGGAGGGCAAGTTTCCGGTGGCAGGAAGCGACGAATTTAAAGACGGATTTGAGGAGAAAGAGAGAGAATACCAGAGAAAATAGGCAAAACATGGTGGTAATGAACTCCATGTTTGTTATGATAATAATAATGGTGTAGTAATATGTGTGTGAGGAGAAGAAGTGAACAAGGGAAGGTATATATACAAGTATAGAGGGAGAAGAGGGCTTTCAATTACAGCTCGAATCCCACACACGGAATCTCCCTCCAGCTCATATGCTAATTATTTTTTATTTTAGAGAGAGAAAGAAGTGGCACGTGTGACAATGTGTACAAAAAGGGCGTGTGTGAGTTGGTTGACTGGCGTTATTGAGCATGAAAGAGGGGGCATATGATAGAACCGGTGCAGAGGGGATGAATTTCACCTTCCGTACCAATCTATAAACTTCCGTCCCCCACTCATTTTTCTTTTCTTTTCCTTTCCCTTTTTGGTATTTTTCTATTTAGCTGTCATAATTTTCCATAGCTTTTGTCTATTCTTTTAAAAATCTCCGCATAAATTTAATTAATCTTAAAAGGTCATTTAGCGCCTAATTAAATTGAACATCTAAGATTAATTAATTTTTATTTATGTTCGATTAGTATTCAATTAAGACTGTCCATTTACCGCTTAAGTATGCTTACTGATTTTCGATTATGAGTTCTTATGTGATTGGGGGATAACAACTCTCCATGGGTCTGTTCATTTGTACAATTATTGTATCTATTTTTTAAAATTTAGAATCATATTTGATTTTGTATGTCTGATATATATATATATATATATATATATATATACATATATCAACTAAAATTATAGTTATTGCAGTTGAAATGGAATAAAATATCTAGGGTACATTTTGCTTAACCACATGTGGTTTGGACCGATTTTCACTTGACCACTTGTAGTTTAAAACTTAACACTTAACCACCTGTGATTTTGATATTAAGTGAAACTATTAAATTTTGCTTAATACCGTTAGATCTAAGTGAAATGTTACTAAATCACAGGTGGTTATGTGAGAATTGTTCTAAACCAAAAGTGATCATGTGGGAATCAGCCTAAACCATAAGTGATAAAATTGTTTAATATTTCACCTTAAATTTGACGATGTTAAGTAAATTTAATAGTTTCACTTAACCTCAAAATCACACGTGGTTAAGTGTCGAGTTTTAAACCACAAGTGGTCAAGTGAAAATTGGTCAAAACTACAGGTAGTTAAGTGAAATTTACCCAAATATCTAAGACATGAATTATTTTGTTGTATTGACATATATAATTTTTACATTATCTTCCATATGCTTATACTGTATATTCCCTCAATTCTAAAAACGAAGTCACAAGTCTAAAATCATTGTGTTGAAAAGAATGTCAAACATGTATATCAATGAAATCATGTGATTTATATTTATAGAAAACTTATTTATGTGAGGTTATTTAAATTTTGAATGGTTTATTTTTTTTTTCTTTTCCATCAAGTGGATCCTTTATTAATTTGCAGATTTTTGATTGTTGTGACTTTGTTTTTAAATTAAGAAATATAATAATATCGAATAACTATTATTTCAGAATAATATAATTACTTACAACTATATGCCATAAAATTTGAGTAAAATAGAGTAAAATAGTTTTTAAATTAAAGTCAAAGAAATTTAATTTTAAATTAAAGTCAAAGAAATTTAAAATATGTCTAAAAAAGTACACCTTACTAACAAAGTAGGATTAGATTTAAAATTATTCCACTAAATAACGTCATAAGAAAATTAATTAGAATGAACTTTTACAATCCTTTCAGTTTGATTGTCCTTCATCATAGAGGAGGTAAGTATATATTTTTTAGAGTACTTATCAGTTATTAAACAACATATAAAGAAAGTTTATCAATCAAATAAATTAATAATTAAATGACCAAATAAAAAACTTAACAGCTATTGAATTTATCTTCAATAAGATAACATGTTCTTTATTTAAGTCTTAGATCTAGTCATTGTACCTTCTTGTTAGAGGATGAAATGGGTACCACTTTGAAACCCTTGGGCACTCAAGTCTCACACTAAACTTTCAACCTCAGAGCATTTTTTCTCTATAAATTCAATTAATTGTTGGTTCATTAATTGACCTTACATGATGAGATGTTCCTAATTTTTCTAAACACCGAATCCACGTGGAAATTGGGATGTCAGATACCATTCTTAGCATGTACATCAAGTTGTCAACCTTGGACAATTCTTCATGTTATAACTTTGCAAGAGGATTTCACGTACGAATGAATACATAGCTAAAGCGTACTTCTTAATTTAAATAATAAGGTCTTACATAACAGGGTTTAATGCGATAGTGTCGCCAAATATTCAAATACATAATCGAACATAAATCAAGTTAGACAAATCCGATGTCTTTATTCTCTAACAATGTGCATTCTAATAATATTCCAACTTATTCTTGCTTTTGGAGGAATCTCCTCACTCCATCACTTCTGAAAGGTTTAAAAAACATAAGAAGAATGAATGAAAGAATTGATCAATAAGTAATTATTCTATTTTCGATAAAAATGATCTGCCAGTCAAAAGGATATAAAAATGCTAGGGTTTCGATAATAAACTTTACTTTGAATTGACGAGCATTCATACGAATTCCATGCAATTATGATTTCACGAGTTAATATGAAATCATCCATTTAACAATTTATATTTAAGTATTGAACACCAATTATTGACACTTTGTCATAAAGTTAGTCTCGACACAAAGTCAAGTCTAACCCCAATTTATCTCGTGCATTTATACGTCACAAATACAGGATTTAACCGTGTAGCTTCCCGGCACACCGGTCTTTAGCTATATTCAATACTCAATCTCAAATAAATGCTTTAACATAGCATGTTACACATGAAATAGATGCATAACCACAACTTTAGCAATTAAGCAAGTTCAAGAATTATATTTGAGCTATATTTAATGTGTAAGCGAATTGAACTTATACCATCATGGAAAATACGTATAATGAAATAATAATTATACGTAAGAAAAGTTAAAATAATTTTCATGCATAAGTGAACAATAATTTATACATAAGTGGAGAATAATAAACTTGCCTTAGAAACTTCTATAAATTCCAACTTACTTGCTTGACGGTTGTCGGTTTCCTTTCCCCATTCTCGTACGTTCCTATCATAATAAACGACCTATCGTTAGTAACATTGTCTTAAAGTAGGTCTCTCACTCTCAAATGTAAACCTAAGTATCTTGGGGTTTCTCTAGTTTTGAAACGACTTAAACGCACACAAAAAAATTCAAAGGCAATTTCTCATTTGTTACATTCCTCACAATTTATCCTCGTATTTATCTCGGGGTAATGTTAATCCTAAAATACGAGTTGGATCCTTAATTTTTTGGACGAAAAACATAATACTTATGAGAATACAATTTTAGGGTTTAAAATATTTTGCAAGCTAGTTATAGGAATAATTAAGATTAGAGCACATAATCACATTGTGATGATTGGAAAATCATCCTAACACTTTAAAATAATTTTATTCGTTCCCCTTAAAATAAGAAGCGTTAAATAATTGCTTAAATCATGAGGTCTTCATGAAAATAGAAGACATTATTTAAAATTTTAAAATATAAGTTTCTATCTCTAAAGAATATTTTATTTCATTATCAACTAATAAGGTTGGAAAAATATTTAGGGTTTCAACGAGGCCTTAAAATGTCTCTTATTCTTATACAAAAATAAGAGAAAGAAATATTTAATTTTCACAAAAATATATAATTAAAAGAATTAAAGGGATATATGTATATATATAAACAGACCCACTGCATAAATAGTGGCGTTTCAGTAATTTCAGCATTAAAACTATGCAGTGGCATTTCTGTAAATAACTATGTAGTAGACATTTCTGTAAATTACTATGTAGTTGGTATTTCTGCAAATTACAATGCAGTGGGCATTTCTGTAAATTTTAGAAATATTTCTTTATTTAAGAAATAGATATGTAATTGTGATAATATAATTATTATAACACTAATTATAAAAACAATCATAGTAACAGTTAATCATAAAATTAGGAATAATCCGATGAAGGCTAAAAATGGGCAGTTCGTATTTAACAAATAATTAAATCAAATTTGACCAAGTCAAATCCCATAGCATCACTGTAGACCACCACCACCACCACCACTATAGCAGGCAGCAACGGCAGCTTTTGTCGCCGTCGGCAAGCCGGCATATCATGCACCATGCATCACATGCACATACAAAATAATTTTGATGGAAGTTTAAATTTTGTGATGAAATAATTTGCTCTAAGCTCAATTTTCACTACCCCGAAGCTTATCTATGCATATTTTGGTTCGCCCCACTTCCTTCCTCAACCATGACAATGGAAGCCATGGCTGGTGATGAAGCTTTCTGCAATACACAAAAATGCTTGTTTTAATCCACAAAAATATCGATTTTATAGTGCAAAATGATCCTTTCATCGAATAGACTTTCTGCCCCCCTTCAATTCGTGCCAAGAACATAAGTAAACCATGGATTGAGCCGATCTTCATCAAGAACCCCTAAGACTCTGAAAATTGTCTTAATCCGAGGCCACTGTATCTCAAAATTTTCAATTTGAAGTGCTAAAGTATTCTATGGAACTTCTGGATGCTATCTAAACTCTCAATTTAACAAACACAATTGAGATTATACAATTCAAGGATTTTCATACCAAGAACTCAAACGGGTTATCACTTTCGGACTAAGCCTTTTGCGTTCAAAATTTTAGTAGCAACTGGACGTATTTATAGATGGTGAAGGTGCGGATTAAAAGCCCTACCCATGAGCTATCGATTCCTAGTCAATCAATTTAAAACGACCGAAATCGTTAGTAAATCGGCTGCTAAAGTGGGGGTGTTCAGCTGGATTTTGCCTAAGAATAAATGGGTAGACGAAAGTGTAAAAGGGTTTGGGCTGATGAATCATCTTGATGTGTGTCATTTCTAATGGTCCACGTGGACCAACCCACATGGGCTTGCCTCTCAGGACATAGTAAAAATTCTAACATAGTTTGCTAAATGCCTCATCGATTTTCGAATTAATATATATAAAAAAATATTAATATTATATTATATCTCTACATTTTGACTCGTTCCGGTTTCAATGGTGCTATCCGTTTCTCCGACCGACGCTCCAATTTTTAGGTCCTCTAAAGGGTAGCTCAAAATAAAAAATCGATTGTATTTCGTATCACTATTTTTCCACGTTGATTCAAGAACTTTGATCGTTTTAAGCATTTGAACGCTTTTCAAATTCTTCACATAATTTCCAAAATGACCAAGGTGCCCTTAGTTCATTTTCAATAAAATAATTGTCTCGAAAATATAGAAATCAAAATACATACACTTATTTATTTAATTAATAAATGTCAATTGAACCTTTATAATTATTTTGGGTTCTCACATTCTCCATTCTGTATAAAAATTTCATCCTCAAAATTTTACATATGAAATAAATATGATACTTTTTCTTGTCACTCTTGAGTTCCCATGTCGCCTCCTCGACATAATGGTTTCTCCACATCACTTTTACTAATGCGATTTCTTTATTGCTTAACTTCTTGACTTCTCGGTCAACTACTGCTATGGGGACTTCCACTTAGGTCAAGTCCTAGTTTATCTAAATTGATTAGTAATCGCTGGCTCTTTGAAAGTTAGGCTTGTATAAACATAACATCGATATATGGAATACATTATGGATATGCCCTAAGGTTGGTGGTAATGCTAGTTCATAAGCCACGACTCCCACTCTTTTCAAGATTTGAAAAGGTCCAACGAACCTCATACTCAGTTTTTATTTCTTTCCAAATCTCATCGTCCATTTCTTGGGTGATACTTTCAAAAATACATAATCGTCCACCTCTAAGGTTCCATCTTTGTGGTGGCGATCCATATACTGCTTTTGTCTATCTTGAGCCGCTTTTATTCTATTATGGATAATTTTGATAGCATCCTCAACTTGTTGCACCAACTCTGGTCCTTCCAACTTCCTTTCTCCGACTTCAGTCCAATACAATGGGGGTTTACCCTTTTTCCCATACAATGCCTCAAAGGGTGACATCCCTATATTCGCATGATAACTATTGTTGTAAGCAAACTCGATCATCAGTAAGTGATCATCCCAAATTCCTTTGAAGTATATTATACAAGCTCTTAAACTGTCCTCCAACGTTTGTATTGTTATTTCACTTTGGTCGTCTATTTGGGGGTGGTATGCCGTAAACATGTCGAGCCGCGTTCCCAAATACTCTTAAAAACTATTCCAAAATCGTGACATAAACCTAGCGTCTCGGTCAGATATGATCGAAATTGGCATGCCATGTCTACCTACTATCTCCTTAACGTACAACTTAACCAGTTGTTCCATCTTGTATGTTTCCTTGATTGACATGAAATGTGTTGATTTGGTCAATTGGTCAACTACTACCCATATTGCATTCATTCCTTTCAAGGTTGGTGGTAATCCCATGATCAAGTCCATACTAATATTTTTCCATTTTTATTTGGGAATCTCCAAAGGTTGTAGTAGTCCGCTTGGTTCTTGGGGTTCTGCTTTAACCCTATTACAAGTCAGACAACGACTTACCTATTCGGCAATTTCTCTCTTCATGTTCAGCCACCAAAAATCTTTACGAACATCCCCGTACATCTTTGTGCCTCCAAGGTGCTCAGAAAATTTTGAATTGTGCACCTCATGCAAAATTTCTCTCTTTAGCTCCTCGTCCTGGGTAATCAATACTCAGTTTTCAAAACACATCATTTTGTCTTTATCCAAATGATATTTCTCTCCACCTCTCTCGACTAGCTTTCTTCCTTCGTCTTTGTGCTTTCCTTACACTTCCTTAATTTGGTCAATCAACATTAGCCTTACATCGATCATTTTCAACCTTTTTGTCCATTCTCTGATGAACGTTATTTCTAGTTGTATCCGCTCGAAATCCTTCCTTATCTCTTATTGTACTAATAGTGCATTTAATTTCTCTTGACGAATCAATGCATTAGCTATCACATTAGCCTTACTCGGGTGATAGTTGATCGTGCAGTCGTAGTCCTTCATCAATTCCAATCATCTTCTTTGTCTTATATTCAACTCATTTTGAGTGATTATGTACTTCAAACTCTTGTGATCGATGAATATTTCGTATTTTTCACCATAAAGATAATGTCTGCAAATCTTTAATACGAAAACCACCGCCGCCAACTCCAGGTCATAAGTAAGATATATTTTCTCAAAATCTTTCAGTTATTAGGAAGCGTATGCAGTCACCTTTCCGTGTTGTATCAATACACATCCCAACCCTCTCAACGATGCATCACTGTATACTACAAATCCTCTGATTTTATATGGTAATGATAAGACCGAGGCCGTAGTCAACCTCTTCTTCAACTATTGAAAACTTTGTTCACACTTTGGTGTCCATTCAAATTTGGCTGTCTTTCTGGTTAGGTTTGTTCACGACATAACTATCCTTCAAACATCCTGAATGAATCTCCGGTAGCAACCAGCTAACCCTAAGAAACTCCTGATTTTTGTTGGCATGTTAGGTTGGACCCAGTTAGCCACAACTTCCACTTTAGTTGGGTCCACAACTATCCCATCCTTATCCACCATGTGTTTAAGAAATTATACATTTTGTAGCCAAAATTTGCATTTTAACAACTTAGCATATAACTTCTTATTCTTTAGTACCTCTAGTGCTATCCCGAGGTGTTCAATGTGCTCTTCCTTTATCCTCGAGTAAATTAATATGTTGTCTATGAACACTATTAGGAATTTATCCAAGAATGGTTTAAGCGTCCGATGCATCAAGTTTATGAAAGTAGCCGGCGCGTTTGTCAAACCAAATGACATCACAAAAAATTCGTTGTGTCCATAACGCGTCCTAAATGTTGTCTTCTGAATGTCTTTTTCCCGAATTTTTAACTGATGATATATGGACCTCAAATCAATCTTTGAAAAGTACGCTGCTCCCTTTAATTGGTCAAACAAATCCTCAATCCTAGGTAAGGGATACCTATTTTTAATGGTGATCTTGTTCAATTCCCTATAATCGATATACAAGCGCATTGATCCATCTTTCTTTTGCACAAACAGTACCGGTGTTCCCCATAGTGAAACACTTGGTCGAATAAATCCTTTATCCAACAACTCCTGTAGTTGTTCCATTAACTCTTTCATTTTTAGTGGTGCCATACAATATGGTGCCTTTGAAATAGGTGTGGCTCCAAGTACTAGGTCAATAGAAAATTCTATTATTCGATCTGAGGGTAATCCTGGTAATTTCTTTGGGAACACATCTTTATATTCATGAACTACTAGGATGTCTAAAATATTAGGTTCATCTGATTGGGTATCTCGTACATGTGCCAAATAGGCTGAGCACCCTTTTCTCATTATCCTTCTTGCATTAACCATCATCAAAACGTTCATTGGTTTAGGGTTTTTGCTACTGTAAAATACGATCTTATTGTTCATGGGTGTTCGAAAGGTAACGTTTTTCTTTCGATAGTCTATTGTCACTTTATGTGAGTTTAGCCAATCCATTTCCAAAATGATATCAAATTCTTCTAAGGGAAATGGTATAAAGTCAAAAAGGAAATTATGACTTCTACCACGCAACTGCTATGCACATCAAGCACAGGGAATACTTCTTGATTGACTACCTCTACTTCTAATGGAATTTCTAACTTCTCACATTTTATGTTAAATCTATTCACAAATTGGGTAGACATAAAAGAACAAGTAGCACCAAAATCAAATAATACGGATGCAGGCAATGAGTTGATAAGTAGTGTACCTGTCACCACATCAGCTGAATCCGTGGCATCCTTGATCGACATGTTGCAGGTTCGGGCAGTAGGGCGACTTGGTTGTGCATTTCCTCTTATAATCAACGACTTTGATCCTCTCTCATTCCCCGATGAGTTGGTTGACTTTTTAGGACAATTTAGTGAGATATGTCCTTTCTCTCTGCATGTGAAACATACGCGAGTTTATGGGTTTAAGCACTTCTTCGCCATATGGCCCAATTGGCTACATCGGTAACACACATTTTTCCCTTTTAGGCATGGCCTATCACCATGATTCTTTCCAAACGTCTTACACTATTTTGTCCTCTTTTTCTGGTTTGATCCCCCTCCACTACTCTCCTCATTTGACCTTTTCTTATTGTTGTTGTTCTCCATCCTGGCTTTCTAAATTCCAAAATTTGTCAACGTTAATTTAATCATGGCACTGATTGAATTATTTCTAAATTCCAAATTTGTCAATGTTAGTTTAATCATGGCACCGACTGAATTATCCATTTAATTACTGAGACAACAACCCAAAGCAACCAAAGCTTTGATACCACTTGTTGGGGGAAAAACGCCTCTCACAATAACCGTTATCAACGATAAATTAAATAACAAGCCAAACAATTAACTGCAAAAATGAAAATAAGTAATTAACCAATGATAAATAAGCAAACACGACGACACCAAATTTTACGAAAATAACCACAAGTCAAACTCTGATTAAATCCACTCAAATAATATGAGTATAAGGTTCCTTCCGAATTGACAATTGGAATATTATTATAAGAGAAAATGGTAACAATAATACCTTAATTTAGATGACTATCTAAATTAATCCCACCACAATATATGGTAGAAACCCAAAGCTCCAAGCTTCAATTCCACCACTATTTTCTCTCAATCTGTCATTGTTTACCGATGTGCACTAAAAGGAGTTTGTTCCTTTTATTTATGTAGCCTGCTCTCATGCACTTATCAATTGCTTTGACGACACCATCTATTTATATAGATAACTTGGCCATCTAATTTATTCCAAATCCAAAGTAGATTTTGATTCACTTTTAACTCATTTTTTGATTCTAGAAAGGAATCCAAATCCTAAATAAATTAGGCTTCATACAAGTCTCCAACTTGTATCCAGATTAGTAATACAAGGAACTAAATTCCTATATGGGTTAGGAAAACCCAACAATTTTCAGCATTGTTCCAAAATTCTTGAAAATTATTGGATTGTCCAATTGACTTGAAACTTTTACTAGACATACTTGGATATGTGCAGATGATTTCCATCAAGTATCATAATTTTTGAAGTTGATTTGTTATTTTAATAAATGTTTGGAATAGGATTGCAGTAAGCTTTCTGTAAAAACAAAGTAATTGAGTTTTCAGTCAGGTTTGGAAAATTATAGGAAATACTTTTTTGGTCCAAAATTCACAAAAATTTTTCTTGGAATACTTGGATAAGTTTAGTTCAATTTTGTAAAGTTTTATCTCATTTGGAGTTCTTCAGTATTTTAATAAAATGCCCAAAGTACGCTACAAAAACCTACCACAGAACATAATTTTCTAGAAGTTAGCTTAAATTTGGAAAATTATATCTTTTTCATTAAACGTCCAAATTCAGTGATTCAAAAGTTAATGTGAATCTAATGAAGTCTAGTATTTGGGAAAATTAGTTATAATAACATAGGAGTTATACGGAATAAGTTATACCTATTTAAGTATAGGGGGTGTAAAACATAGTTAATAATGATTTTTCATAAATGGAAGGAAATTGTTTCTAAGATGAATATTGTGTTATCTATTGTTATAAGAGAATAATTAGAGGCTAGAAAAGTAAGAAAGATAGTGAAGGTTTTGGGAAATAGGTAAATCAGCAAGTCAGGCAAGTACACTTTACTCGCCCCCTTTGCACGTGCAATTTATTGTGTTCATTGTATGTGATTTTGTTTCTCATTGATGCATGAGTTTGATTCATTGTGCATAAGAGCATGTATGTTGTTTTTGAAAGATTTGTTTTGGTAATGTTTTGCTTGTGCATGTTTTAGAAGCTATGATTTTATTTATTAGATAAATAGTTTTGGGTTGCGTTACAAAATATCTGCTCAGCATGTGGATACATGTTTACGAGATAAATGTTGTATGCATTACATGTAAAATCGAAAGATGTGTAAATGTGGAAAGAGTAGATATCTGAGTAGCGTGATTTATGATTTTCATGATTTTGTATTTGTTGTTGTGACTCTTGCAAGAGGTGATTTTATTATTTTCATATGAAGATATTTTGATTTTGGATTTGAGGTTATCTTATGTCTTTCATGATTTTGAGATTCAAGAAAATGATTTTATTTACTTTGGAATGAAAGAAATTTTTATTAAAGTACTTCCTTTTTAGCGTTGAGGGTGGTGTACTTGCCGAACATTATTTGCTCATTCTTGCTGTGGTTTAAGTTTTTGTAGATGGATTGGGTCAAGAGTAGGTTATTAGAAGGCTTTTGGTTAAGCATGGACGCAGATTGTAGTCATGTTTTCACTGCACAATGTTAAATGTTGTATATGTGATCTTGGGGTAATACAAATAGTGGTATTTATTAGTGTATTTACCATAGAAAGTAAGTAATGTATTTTTCACGATCAATGTTTTGGATTGTACAGAATCGGGGCGTCACTGTCTATCCACAATGGCTACCTTGGTAAAAGTAATTGATCATATATCTATTTTTCCATAGCCTTTGGTTTTTCTTATTGATTTTCCTACAAACACCATAACTGGTCCATTTTGAGCTTTAAAGTCAAACAACTTAGCTTTCTTGTCATGTGCATTGAACATCCACTAGCCAAATACAAGATGTCTACTACTTGTTGTTGTGTTTTGAGAGCAACTTATGCAACTAAATAGGAAGTTTTAATGTTCATTTATATTCATTTCATACAGGGTTAAGGACCTCAGGGATCCATACTAACTTGACTATTCTACTGTAGTCATAATCACAATATCTAAAGGTCTGTCCCCTATGATAACAGTTCCAACACGCTAGTATATTACTTTCATAGCTAAGATACCTACTTTTGCCTTCGAGGATCTGCAAAAACGAGCCAAATATCCATTCTTTGCACAGTTGTAGCAGGCCTTCAAAGTTTGAGTGTAGTTGGTGCTTATATGTCTTTTCCCACAACGATAATAGGTTATCGTTCCTCGAGTCTTTGTATTCAGCACTGGCACTGTTATCGATGACTTACCTTTGTCGTTGTTAAAGTATCTTCTTTTGAAATCAATCTTGTTCTCTTATCTTCTTTGATCTTCATTGCTGGGTTTTGTTGGTGGTTGTTTCCTCGAAAACTAGTGTTGTTGTATGGTACTTGGGCACGTTCCTTGTCCATTTGCTTTTGCTTGCGTTCCGTTTCCAAGCCATTCATCTCGCTATCACATTCCCATAGTTGCGCTCTATTAACAAAATCTGCATAAGAACGGATCTTAAAAGTAATGAGGTGTGTGCAAATATCCGACCTCAATCCTTATAAGAATATACGAATTTTACGCTCTTTATTATCCACAAGGTGGGGAGTAAAACGTGACAACATTGCAAATTTAGCTTCATACTGAGCCATCGTCAAATTTTTCTGCTCCAATTTTGTGAGAACCCAAAATTTTGAACAATTAAATAAATAAAAAAATCTTCCTATTATTATTTTCTAGTGGAATTATTTTCTGCGCTGCTACGTTTCAGAGAATTGAATTTAAGTAGTAATTTAATGCCCAAGGGCATTTTGGTCATTTTGACATTATTTGTGTCCGAGGGCATTTTGGTCATTTTGACCCGGGAGTTATAAAATGCTTAGAATCATAAACCGATCGAAGATCTGGGATCAGCGTGGAAAAACAGTGACCCAGGACGCCGTTGACTTTTTGACCTAACCGGGCCCAGAGTTCACTTTTTGACTGGAGCGTCATATGGAAAAATGGACAGCGCCGTTGCAATTGCAGCGTGCCAAAACGTAGGGATAGAGTATAATATTGCGTTTTTCAAATTTTGACTTTTTGGCGTATTATTTAATTATTTTATTTTTCAGCTCGCGAATCGAGGCAAGACGATGAATTTGAAATTTGAATTTCTTACCAGTTGACCTGGTGGGACCCACGTGCACAATCCCTAAGAAACCCCCTGACTTTCCCCTATTTCTTCTTTTCTTTTATTTTTCCTCCCTTTCCTTTTTCAGCTTTGCATTTTACCCCCCACCTTCCTGCCAACTCTGCAGCATACCCAAATCCGCCCTAGGTCGCTGTCCTGCATCGATCTCCATTAGGGTTACA
>JAUMHB010050287.1:0-16622 GCA_032359685.1 Pittosporum tobira
ACTGAAGTTGTCATTGTTTCATTGCTCGTTGCGCCTTCGATTGGTAACATAGCCTAACTGGAATAGCTAAGATTTGACCATTTTTTACGTGCAATTCCCCTCTTTTAGTAAGCACCCAGTTCAATAAGCACCCAGTATGACAGGCAGGCATCGGATCCAGTAAGGTGCATGATATGAACAGGCACTTGTTTATTTTATTTTTTTATTTATTTGTTTGTTTTGTACACCATAAATTAATGAAGAGATGTATCTCTTCATAGCAAGTATAAAACAAAGAGTTGTGACTCTTGGTATGTGAACTAGTGCATCCAATTACTGAAACAAAACATCCATACACATCCAAAGCAGATTATAAATAGATATATCTGTAATAATTTTTAAGCTTTGTTTTTCAATACAAGATACCATGTTCATTATCTCTATTCTCAGTTCTTTGATTATTCTATTTACAATATTTGATTACTTAGATAATCTGTATTATTAAATATTGCTAACTGAGTTTTTGGTTTGTTGTATTCTAGAAGTGAATTGCCTATAACCTTGGAGCAAACTCTTATCAAACGAGATAAGACAATTATCACTTTAAAACAGTGTTTTTACATTTCAAACTAAAGACAATACTTCTAAATTTTGTTGTTATTAAAACCTGTATTTCGTTTATATTTTTGCTAATTTTCCTACAATAATAGTAATGTTAAGAACGTTGAGAAACTTTGAAACGTTGACAGGGTGCTTTTCTGAGGCTGGCTGGCGGCAGCATTAGGTTTAATCATCTCTAAGACAGTTCAAAGGGGTGTTTTCTGTAATTATAAGATAAATCACGTGAGTTTTACTGGAATATTCGGATTCTTCTCACCCTAAACCATGAAATCCTTAGTTTTCTAATGAGTTGCTGACCAATAGTCAGGCCAGGTCGAGCGGAAGAAGATGATCCACTTCAAACCTCAAGGTATTTCTGCAATTGGGAAACTATGGAAGATTGAGGTGGAAATTTAACCACTTTAAATGGTAGGCAATCTTTTCTCCTACCACTAATGAACTTGTTGGAATGTCGCCCATATGAAAAAATACGATTCATTGTTACAATAATTGTCGAATAAATTCAAGAACTGAAGCCATATATAGTTTACATTACATGGAGTACATGCGGTGACAAATTTTTCACTCAACATATAAAACAATCTGAAAACATAGTAAAATTTATAACAAAATCACTCCTTACTGTAAATGAGTAACTCTGCAATTACTTTCAGAGAAAATTCAATTCCTTCAAGTACACATATTAGACTAATCGCTGCAAACAAATAACAATTAATCATCTGAGGATGGAGCAATGGCTGGTGCTGGAGAAGGACCATTGGTGTCATTAACATGTGCAAATCCTAGCTTTTTAATGATTTCAGTCGCAATTAACTCATTTGCACTATCTGTTGGGTGGTACTCGTCCCAAAACAGATACTTGCTTCTGTCGCTACACAATGTGGATGCAGGAATACAAGTAAGAGCAGGTCGAATCCTTCCAAATGAGCAGCAGGGCGAGTCTGCATTACTAAATCCTGCAAATACAAAATTGGAACGCAAAGTTAACAAAAGATTTATTTTTAGTGTTTTATAATATGCAGTTGAAAGATTTAACACACCGTATTTTGAAGGATTTGTAATGACATCGTTAACAACATCATAGGCTTCTCCGAATCTAAAGCTGGCATTTGGAAGGCTGCTTGACAAATCCTCCATAAGTTTGGATGCGGCCTTATTGAATACAAGAGCCAGTTTATTCGATTTCTCCTGACAGTTACCAGATACACTTAAAACCCTCTGAAGTGGAATACAACCCATTGGTCCTAGTCCAAATACCGTTAGTTGCCGTGCCCCTAAACCGTGCAAGAGCTTTATCACAAAAACAAAGTAAGGAAAATAGTCAGTTTAAGTTCAGAAGTAAAGAAATAATTAACAAGCATTACGAATTCAAGAGGTAATCAGCTTAATTACCTTTAGTTGTCCTTGGAGAGTTTCCATTAAATAATCGATGAAGCCTTGATCATTATAGGTCCAAGAATCACGATAAACTGGCATCAAGTAATTATTGATGAAATCATTGCTACCTAAAGCCACCACATAATGAGATTTTTGGAAAAACTTCTCTGCTGCTGCTGTCCCCATTTTGGGCTTCATGAGTTCTTGTGTTCCTTGAAACAGCTCAATTTGCTTATAAAGGGAGAACCTTTGAATCTGCAATTAGCATGTGTGATCATGTACAGATTTAGAAATAATAGTATATCTATTAGTCTTAATTAATAGAAAGAAATTACTTAAAGGGCAACCATAAAATTTTACTGTTTAAACTTACAAATAAGCCACCAGTTTCATTCAAGATTCCACCACCTCCAGAGGCATAATTTACTCCATTGTTGAGGATAACGTCTTCCGTTATATTTGGATCAAGAAAAGCCGGTGGTCTTGGAAATCCCATTTTGTCCCCTGAATGCACGAAGTTAAATTATTATTTTCTTGATCACAATTATCCAAGATGCATGGATGGATGTTTTCATAAAAATTACTAATTTCAAATATATTTGTAACAGCAAATATATTATCAAACCTATAATATCAGCAACAGTACGACCATTAGTGAACCTGCCATTAGGCATGCCATTACCAAAATCAATGCCATACCAAGGGAGGCTTGCTCGAGCCAGGCTCTTGGAGAGTTTGTCATTATTACCTACGTCGGATAGGGAGTCCCCGAAGATGAACTGCACAACTTTACAATTATACCCATCAAAGCTAATTGCTAACATAATTACGATTATCGTCAATGCCACCATTAACTTCATGGTAATTCGCTTATGCTAGCTTGTTTTGTTTTTTTCTTGGAGCACTAGAAGCTAATGACATGAAAAGCTGGGGACTGAATTTAAACATGAACTAAATGGTAGGAGTACCAAGAAAATGTGACTAACCAACTGGGGAAGTTGGGATTTTTAGTGAAGAATGGTGTTTTAGGGCAGAGGGAGTTTGGTAAACCAACTGCCCCTGGCTCTAACCAACTGTAACTAACCTAGCTATAATAATCACTCTGTTACAACTGTAGAAGCCAATTTTTTCACATCTTTAGGTGGGTTTCAGCTAAAAAAATTTCGAAACACGCCATTAACATGCTTCGTTATAACTGTCAATAATTGTTAAGTTGACCAACTCTGTGTGTCCTGGGAGACCCATAAGTCAAATCTCCCATAAACCACCCAAATCTTTGTGGGCTATTTACATTTACAAGCCAATAATGTAGAGAAAATTACAAGAGATAAATATTTTTTTCTTGCATCCTCCATGAATGTAAAATACTACAATACATAGTAGTTTATAGGGAATGTGCCGATTTGAAAACATTTATTTTAATTGATTATCATTTATTCAGTTAAAAATAAGACATTTAAATTGTTTGTAACAATTTTTTAGAATTAATTTTTTTAAAAATTATAAAAAATGTACAAACCTTTATGTATAAATAAAAAAATGAAAAAAAATAATTTTTAAAAATAATTTTTTATAAGCTATAGCAAACAAGGCCAATTACATTAGAAACATGTGCTCCAATTGTCCATTTGTTGTCAACTGTGTCCGCCGTAACCATGACCAGAAAAGGACTTGAAGTCAGATCAGATGCACAGATGCATAAATTGGGCCTAGTAAATCGGCATGTACATGAAAGCTTCGAGGGCCCGGCTGTTCATGGCGCTAAAAGGTGCCACGGCCTTTTGAGCCTATTTAAGTCATGTGCAGAACATACTCTCTTTGCCCTAAAGAAATAAAGGGAAGTTCAATTAAAAAAAAATAAAGGAGTAATAATCTACTTTATATATATATATATATATATATATATATATATCGTGTCAATTTTATTAGGTGCACTTGAAATTTTATATGATCTATATTATCTTTTTTACGTTTTCTTTCATCTAATATAATACTATTTTAATTTTAAACTATAAGAATAAATTTTGTTTTGTTCCAAAATGTAAGAGTAAAATAGATTTTAAAAAATATTTTTAGTTGAAATTCAAATAATTTTTACGTCTGTTTCTATACACTATTTTTTTCAAAAATCTTTAAGAAATCGTTCAAAATTTATGGAACTATTTCTCATTATTTAACTTTGCGTACAATTATTAAAATTTATTTTTCTCTTATAAGTATAATTTTTTAAAATAAAAGTTGTTACAAGATATCCAAAAATAATAAATAAAAATTCATGTAAATAATTTATAAATAATAATTTAATTGTAATGAATTAATATTTTTCTTAATACTCAATATTTAATTTGTAATATTCTTAGATTTTAAAATAGATGAAGTATTTCTTATTTCGTGAAATATGTAGTATTTGTTAATCAATTTATTTAATGTTCCATGTGGGTTAATCAAGGCCGTAAAAACAAGTGTCAAAATCGATGGCTTGGAACAAGCAATAGGAAAGAATCAGAACAAGTTTGTCCGAGATTCCTCTGTGTCACCAACTCCCGTTAGATTTATTCGAGGCCCAGCGGCGGACAAACTTAAGCCTACCCGACCCCAAAAGCTTGTCATCTCCAACCAAAAGAACATAGAAAGAAGGCCTCCTTTTATAATCTCGTTCTTCTCAGCTCGCAGCACTCATCCGAAGAAGCTCTTAAAAAGGTACAACATAATTTGTTTCTCGTCTTATTTCTTGATTTTAGTGGTGTTGCTCTACGTACAAGATCTGAAATTTCGCACAACCATTTAACAGTTTGTACCCTTGAATAACTTTTTGCATGTGCAAATATCGATTCCCCCGTTCGTTAAACTGTAGTGATCATATTAATTGTGCCAGAACTCGGAACTATCCAGATCTAGTCATTGCTTGAAATTTGATGTTCTTATTGTAGGACTGTGAAAATTTGATGTTCTTATTGCGGGACTGTGAAAATTTGATGTTCTTATGGATTTGAGTAGATTAATCCTTTGATATAAGTTATGTGTTGTCTATGAATTTACTAATCTCTTGCTTTTCTTTTATTTAAGTAGTTTAAATTGTATGATTAATGTCATTATCACATTATATGGGGTTCATTTGTCCTTTACTGTGGTCAACTGTGCTGCTTAAATTTTCACATTTGCAACTCTGCAATTGTTTATGCCATTGTACTACATCATTCTATCTGAAGATGAATAACTAGTCCTATTAAATGTATTTTATTTTCGTACTTATAAGGCTAGAAGTTACTGTATTTGATATGAGGTACCCGTATAAGAGCCTATTTGATATTTCCTGGTTCCATATCATTTGTTCCCTCTGAATTGAAGGTCTTCTGTCTTTTTCAATCTATTCTTAAAACTGACAGAGATATTACGTTGGCTACTGATTTTATGTTTCTTGGATTCATGTGTTGTATCTCTACCTGTGTGCAAAAGTCTATGGATTATGTAACTGTATCAAACTTGAGAATATCTGGTATAGAATGGTCAAGTTACTACTATAATGCAGTAATGCCTATCGCAAACTTTGTTTACAAGTAATCGCATACAACTTCATTGTCTAATATGTGATCTGTACAGGTTTAATGTTTTCTTCGAACCGGCTTTGATTTGCATAAGAGTCTAGGAATATAAGTGAATTGTAATTACTATGAAACTGGGACAAATGATTGCCCTACTTCATCTTGATAAATTTATTTTAATCAATTTAGTTATTAATTGCTCTACTTACCCCAAAAAAAAAAGGTTATTAATTGCCCTATTTGAGCTGCTGGCTGATTGCTATAATTACAACATCGAGTTGCTGAATGAAGTTAAAAGTACAAACTTGTATTTTTCCTCTTCTTGACTGGAAAATATAAGTATAACTATGGTACACAGTGTTGCTACTCTGTTGGTAAAGAACTAAGTATATCTAATTTAATGGAGCATTAGAGGTCATGTTGGGTTTTGCTTCCTCAAATGTTTCCAGTCAGTCAGATAATTTATTTTAAACATGCTGATATACTCCATATTTTTTATCCTCAGAGTCCAAGATGGCAGCAACAACAGCAACTACCTTTTCAATAGGATCAACTTTGTCTTATGGTCCCAAAGCAAGCCCACTTTCCCAACCAAAAGCCTTTACTGTGAGATACAACTCTAAGAACAATCTCAGGAGTTTTAGTGGCCTCAGGGCAGTCACATCAGTTAACTGTGATTCAGAGTCATCCTTCTCTGGCAAGGACAGTAGTGCAGCTCTTTGGTCCTCCTTTGCCCACAAAGCCCAGAATCAAGATCAGAGCACTTCCAATAGCCTTCAGATTAATGCCTCCTTCAAGGTGGCAGTTCTTGGAGCTGCAGGTGGTATAGGCCAGCCACTGGCACTTCTCATTAAGATGTCCCCACTAGTTTCAGCCCTACAACTTTACGATATAGCAAATGTCAAGGGAGTTGCAGCCGATCTTAGTCATTGCAACACTCCCTCACAGGTGTTGGATTTCACTGGAGATTCGGAATTGGGAAACGCGCTGAAAGGCGTGGATGTGGTTGTCATACCCGCCGGTGTTCCAAGGAAACCTGGGATGACCCGTGATGACCTCTTCAACATTAATGCTAGTATAGTGAAGAACTTGGTAGCAGCTGTAGCTGATAACTGCCCCGATGCTTTCATTCATATTATCAGCAATCCGGTCAACTCTACTGTACCAATAGCCGCAGAAGTTTTACGGCAAAAAGGCGTGTATGATCCTAAGAAGCTTTTCGGTGTGACAACTCTAGATGTTGTGAGGGCCAACACATTTGTTGCTCAAAAGAAGAACTTGAAGCTAATTGACGTTAATGTCCCAGTAATTGGGGGACATGCTGGAATTACAATTCTACCCCTGCTGTCAAAGACAAAGCCTTCTGTTAGTTTCTCGGATGAAGAAGTGGAAGAGCTTACAGTGAGGATTCAAAATGCGGGAACAGAAGTTGTGGAGGCAAAGGCTGGGGCGGGGTCCGCTACACTGTCAATGGCATATGCTGCGGCTAGATTTGTAGAGTCATCCTTACGTGCTCTTGATGGAGATGGTGATGTTTACGAGTGCGCTTTTGTGCAGTCGGACTTGACTGAGCTTCCTTACTTTGCATCAAGGATTAAGCTTGGAAGGAAAGGGGCAGAAGCTGTGATTTCGTCGGATCTCCAAGGATTGACCGAATATGAGCAAAAGGCTCTGGAAGCCCTCAAGCCTGAATTGAAGGCCAGCATCGAGAAAGGGGTGGCATTTGCCGAGAAGCAAGCAGTGGCTGCCTGAAGTGGATAGTTGAGGCCACCTTCCTAGCATAATTTATGCGAGATTCGAAATAAGTGAATCAATCAGCATTTTCAGTTTTGTAGAGTCGGAAGTTTTTGATTTCCTGGTTTTTACTACAGAGAATTGAAGAGTCGATACAGGAGGTGTTCTAGAATTTTGTTTTTATTGGCAAGATTATGTACTAGTAGTAATTGGTAAAATTGCTGGTGCACTGTTGCACATTATATCTGAATTCATCTCTATTTGGATGAAATAAGGATGATCTCTCTCTTTTGTGCAGTAAAATAGAGCCATTTACTTCTAAGACATTTCATTTTTCTGATTCTCGAGTCTTCATTGAGACCGCCCTGCCTCTCTTTTGGACATGACCGCCCTGCATGGATTCTTTTGTTGTTAATTTCTTTTTCTTTTCTGTTGTCCTTTTGACGGTACTGACAATGCCTGGTGTGTTTAATATAGGTTCAAAAATTAGGAGCACGTTTATACATTATACTTGAATATATTATAAATTTATTACAAATTACTAATAACATGAAATTGAATAATAAATGTAACGTATATGCATCTAATTTGATGTCTAAAAATTTTGCCTACACACCAAAAAATATACTCCCACCATCACATAATTTTTAGGCCTTTATTTTATCTGTCACTTTAATCATTATTTTCAATATTATGATCTATCAATAAAATTATTATTTTATTATCAAAAACAATACTACTAACATTATGACTTACATTATTAATCAATATTCTAATATTAAAAATTATTATTATACGGATAATTTAAACAATTTTTTCATAAACAAACATGTTTGTTAATATTCATTAAAAGTTAAAATTTTAATTAATCTGAAACGGAGAAAATCTTTTAGAAAGTTACAATTCTTTGCATCTCCAGGACGTAAAAGAAGAGATTTGGGCGCTATCAGTCTTTCTCATGTCCATACCAACACCCTAAAATAAAAGGGGCTTAAAGGTCAATAAAAAAAGGAAGGAAAAAAGTAACACTTTCCATTGAAGTCTAATACATCAGCTTTAGACCAGTCAAATGTGTTTTTACCCACAATTTTCACAGTATATCACCAGAGAGAACCTTAATTAAATCAACCCTAGATAAGAAAAATACTGATCAATTACTGAATTCAGAGACCTAATTAGAACATTATTTGATCAGTCGAATAAAAACAATCTGACAAGAGTGATTTAATCTCTTCGTCAAAATCTTCAGCTGAATCTCTAGAGGTACCCACAGTAATTGCTCTATTACTACTGGAAGAAGATAGAGAGTGATCATCCATGGTCATGATCTTCCTTTTCTTGTAGTTCGCTTTAAAACAAGCTTGTCTCAGCCTCTTTGTCTTATCCTCCATTTTCAAATCCGGAGCTTGCTCCATCAATTTCTTCTCCTGCTCCAATAACCCTATGGCCTCTCTCAGTTTCTCCTCCGCCGCTCCTTCTTCCTTCGTCAATTCCTACACATATACATAATCCATAAATTAAATCATAAATGTGAAATGAGACTTTCATTTTGGGACACTCATGCAAAAAAGTACGTACCTGGACATTCTTGATTAAGGTTTGCAGGCTCGCAAGTTTTCTATGGGGCCACCTGCGGATACCCAATTCCCTACACCTTTTCTTCAAAAGAGTTAATCCAACATTAAGCTCCTTTGCGGCCTGTGTTATGGGCATATAGAAGTATCCAGAAATTAATTCCCTAGTTAACATTTTGGATGAGCAGCTTTTTTGTGCCAACTTCTCCTCTGATCCGCAACTAGTTTTACCCTTTACATCTTCCAACTGATCACTACCATTTTCATTCATATCCCCATTGTTGTCACACAACAGCAAAGGAAGTTGATTTTGAGTTTCTTGAAAACCAACCATCATTTCATGCTCATTCCATGCTCCTAATCCAATTCCATAACCACGGAAAAACTCGCCTTCAAAATATAAAAATCACAGGTAAAATATAGTGTAATTAAGAGGGAGAGATGAATAAAATAAATGGAAAAGAATGAGGATGATCATCATCGTGATCTCACCATGCATGAAAGTAGTACTTTGGGTTGGTACAAGATCCAAAGATGCATAGAAAGGATCTACCAATGGTGGCAAATCATTAAAAGCACTCTCTTGTATCGTGAAATCATACGGAAATTGGTTACGCTCAGAAACCCCACTTGAAAACGCAAAACAGATAACAAATTACTAGTTTAAAATATTGAGAAACTACTCCATCAAAAAATGGGGAGAAAAAGAGAGGGCTTCAGTAAGTTATATACCTAAAATCATGAAGCGGGGGAAGTTGGCTGATAGGAAAGGAAAATTCTTGCTCAAAAACCTCTTCTTGTTTAGCAGCAGCCATAGCATCATATCTTGACCATCCATTGACCGGTTTAGAACTTGCCATGATTCTGTAAAAAATTTCCGGCTTTTTCGAGTTTATTAAACAGCCTGAAATGAAGTGAATTAACCGGGCAAGAGCAAAAAATAAGGTACTTATAATAGAAGAGTGGTCATTTAATGTCAAAAGTAATTATGGTAATTACTGTCTTGGAGATCGTGCGCCGTCTCATGGATAAAACTGGCCAGGTAATTATGCTCATCGACCACTCATGCATGTATTTATATGTATAATTGATATCATGTGGAGATTTACGCATTGATTTGTGTAATTTTGTGCGCACGTGGTAGATCAGTTACATGATTCCGAGGAGATACAAAGAGAGAGCTCTCATTAATCATGGTGAGTTTCAGATATTCATGAGTACCTGACACAGTGATTAACGATAACTGGATCTTTTCTTTTTCTTTTTCTTTTTTTTTTTAACGAACACAAACGTTTTTACTCATTCCGTCTCAAAAATATTAAAAAAATTATTTAATGTTATAATTTTAAAAATAAAAATAAAAATATTATAATTTAAAAAAAAAAAAATAGTGATTGAAGTGATAGGTATAGTATTGATATTATAGTTTAAATAAGAAAATAATGATTGAAATGATTGGTCATATTTGATAAAATAAATGTAATTTAAATAATTTATATTATTAAACTTTTCAAAAAGATAAGTTACAATTTTTATGAAACGTTCAAAAAAGACAAGTGTTATAATTTTTATGAGACGAATAGAGTATGTACCAAAAAGAACACTAAGGTTTATAATACTCCGTGTATCTCAAAAAGAATGATTAAAATATTTAAATTTTTTAATTTTAAAAATTTTATTTTAGAGGAGAGAGATATTTTAAATTATACAAAATTTAAGTATTTTATAAAATTATTTTTTGTTAAACATACATAACATATTTTTATTAAAATATATGTTCAAATTATTATTTTTTGGATAAAGAAAATAATACCTAACATTTTTTTTTACAGAGGGAGTACTCCGTTATTTTGTCTTTTTAAAAAATTAAATTGTAAAACAACATCGTTTTAATTTATTATATGCTTTACACTACACAGTTTTTTTGATATACCTGATCAAATAAAGTTTTCAACTTAATTAAATTTAATTTTAAAATTTTGTTGAAATGAGATTTAAGTTGCAAACTCATATGTTTAAACTTACATTTAGGTTTTTAGCCTATGAAATATAATTATTTTTTGTTGCGCTTGAATCTCTTAATTTCTAAAACTCAATAAATTACATCCAAATAAGCACATAATATATCGTACATAATAGTATATCACATTATATTTATATTTTTCTCTATTAAAATTTATACCCATATAAAAAAAAATTTAAATTAATTTTTGATAATGTCCAATTATATGCAAAAAAAAATTCAAACATAAGTCAACAATGTAAATTTTAAGCATGTTCAAGTTCAAAAGAAAGTATATCTAAACGGGGGGTCATACTGATTGTTAAACAACTAATTGTTCATCATTGAGATCAGGGGGTACCCTACGCAAAACACGATGGCCGTTGTACGTGTTTTATCTTCCCCCAAAATTCCCAGGATCATTATCCTCGTTTTAATAAGAACACTGGTACAGTTGATTATCATCCTTAATTATCTTGTACTCACAAAGTATCAGCCTTCAATCTTGAATAAACTGGTACATTAATTATAATTAATTGCTTCACTGAGTTTTACACTTTGACTCGTTTGAGACTCTGAGTGGACTCGGAGCCCAACTTTATTCAATGTGTTCATACGGAATTACGGAGTAATTTACTAGTAGTGCGTGCTGCACTAATCATTTTATGTACACGTTCATGATCAATGGCATTCAATATGAGCCCGATATTTGTTACACTCGGTCAATAATTTTAACTGGAGAGTATTTATTAAGGACGTTACGTACAGTGTTACAAAAAGTCTAGTTACATTTATTTATCCTCCGCTGAAAATTATGATATTATCAAATTAATAAATATTTTACTTATTTTATTATAAAATAAGCTGCATTTTTTTGATGACAATAAAATAAATATAATCATATTTTCAAGTTTAAACTTTTAATTTTGCTATATCACTAATTATATGTTCAGGACATTTAAGGTTAATTAGCCCAAATGTCTGGCGTTACTCGGACTATATATAATTTTTTAAATGTGTTATTTGTAATAATTTTTTATATTTTTTTTTGTAAAATATCTAAACCTACTTAGATAGAGCGATAGTCTGATTTTGATTGAATATCTTTTCATGTTTTCTTATATTGAGGTCTAGTAAAGATGTGAGTAAAATTATAATTTTTGAATGTATTGCCCATAATTTATTTTTATATTTTTTCAGCATTTTTTTGTTTTTCCTTCTCACTTGTCTTTTAAATGTATTTGTTATTTATACTATGCGATTATCTAAAATCTTATAATTAAATTAAAAATTTAATGATTAATCAAATAACTAAACTGAGCTTATATAGAACTTCACTTAAGCCACGTATCTAAATTCTTTACATTCGAATTAACTCGATAAATGAACAAAGCAAACTCCGTGTTTAAAAATTTATATGATATCTTGATATGTATTTTTTTAAACTTTTTAATCATATTCAGAAGTTTAATTTAAACTCAATCTACGTTTGCTTTTTAAAATTTTTAAAACTAATTTAACTCAATAATTTAATTGAGTCGATTTGATAAATAAACCAAATAGACTAATTATTTGTCTATTTATATAATATATTAACGTTAGACTTGCATATCAAAAGTTTGAGGTGGTTGATCTCAAAATTATTCGATAAATGAATAAAAAAACTCAATAAGTGAGCAAAAAAATTCAACTGAGTCATGGTAATAAATTCAAGAAAAATTACTAAAAAAAACTTGTGTTTATCTATTTATATAGTATATTAATTTTAGTGTCTTTGACACAAATTATTTTAACATTTTATAGTTTATTTTTAAAAAATAAATTATTTTAAGATTATATGATTTAGTTGATTTTAAAAAAATATATAAATTACGTACAACAATATTTTTAATTTATTTAAAAAATGTGATCAATATGCATTTTTTTAACAACTTATAATTAATTTGTAAATTATAGTATGTTTAGTTTCAATTATTAAAACTAATTATAGTTTATTTTAAAAAAATAACAACTTAAAAATTAATTTTTTTATTAATTTAAAATTTTTTATAAGTTAAATATAACAATATTATCAACTTATTTTAAAAAATTAATCAATAAATATTTTTTTTAGCACAAAAAAAATTAATTAATAAATAAATTATAAACTATTATAAAATAAATTGCGTCAAACAAGCTTTTAACTTTAAAGATCAAATTAAAAAAAAATACTTCAAACAAAATCCTCGTTTAATCAGTCAAAATTTGAGCAGTTTCTCAAATAAGTTGACGCAAATGCCGGTAATAGAACAATATCACCATTTCAATTTCTAGGCTTACCACCTCTTCCACGGCCACGGCCACGACCATGACAACCTCCTCCACCACCATTTCAATTTCTAGGCTTAGCTCCTCTTCCACGGCCACGACCACGACCACGACCATGCCAACCTCCTCTTCCACCACCACCTCCTCTTCCTCCTCCATCACCACCAGCAGACTTACATTCACCTCTTCCACCACCTCCTCTTCCTCCTCCATCACCACCTCCTCTTCCACCACCAGCAGACTTACATTCACCTCTTCCACCACCACCTCCTCTTCTTCCTCCATCACCACCTCCTCTTCCTCCACCACCTCCTCTTCTTCCTCCATCACCACCTCCTCTTCCTCCACCACCTCCTCTTCTACCACCACCAGCAGACTTACATTCACCATTACCTCTTCCACCACCAGCAGACTTACATTCACCAGTACCTCTTCCACCACCACCAGGCTTACATTCACCATTACGTCGACCTAATGCCTTGTTGACATGAGCTTTGACTTGCATGTTTTCTGGCAAACGAAGGATCTGGTTCACACACTTCCTGAAGCTGAAATCGTCCACAGATTCATCATCCCTGATAAGGAAGAAGCAGCGACTTTTGAATTCTGGATGAATTCTGATTTGGAAGGCATGGACACCATTACCAATCTTTTTCTCTGGCTCCTGATGACCCTTCTGCAGCAAGTCCACCAGCATCATATGCTCATACTGCAAAACAGAACACAGGCAAAACATAGGTAGGCAGCACATATGCAAGGCTGAAATGAATCGCCAAACACCATATCAAATTTTAAGATGCAATCCTTAGAAGCCAGAACCATATTTTGAGATGGCTATGTTATTATTTGCAATATTACAACATGAAAATACCGCCTCTACCCACCGGAGTTTAGGGAAAAAAAAAGTTAAAATGGTATTGGGTACACCAACATCAAGGTCATTGCCTCAAGGCCTCTGTGGCTATGCCATTTCCCAAACTTTTGGGTTATCAAATAAGTTATCAAAGCAAGATACCTTTTTTAAAAAGTATCATAATATAATAGCAGTATCAGTAAAATTAAACGATGAAGGTAAAATTGCATACGATGAAGGCCAGTTAGCAAACCAGTCCTCGAAGACACTTCCATTAGGAACACCAAGTCCATGTAAATTTGTGATTGCTACAGAAAAATAAAGGAGAGAACACCAAATAAAGTAATACCAAGAGATAATGCCACCTTACTCGCAAGGACTACTACTTTTCACACATAACCATGTACAACCTCCTCTTGCCTTATTAAATACACTGACTATTTGCTATCCCAAAGATAAGTTTCCGAAAGTTCATCCAAGATGCCTAACATCACTTTATCCTCTATAGTGAAATCTTATAAACTTATTTCTACTGGCAGGGGAGAATTAGAGATCATAAACTCAAAATGGAAAGCATAAATTACTTCCAATGCATACCATAAGTCATAAGATAACAAAAGATGATAAATATTTGGGGATCTGGATTTCCAATCACTCATTTTCAACTTAAGATGTGAGTCGCACACAAATACACAGAGAGATATTTACATGGGATAAATAAAATCAGTAAACAAGGATAAATAATACAACAAACTCTAGGAAGGCCCAAAATTCAATATAAAGAACCGCTCATATAGTATGATTAGGCGAGGCACATAAATAAATACCATATGCTAATGCTATAGAAGGGTGATCCCAACATTCTTATAGGCAATAACCCAGTTTTACTACCTAAACACACACGCACTACATAACATATAACCCAGTTTTACCACCTAATCACACAGATCAGGTAACATATATACATTTGATGGTTTCAAACTAAAACTAATAATAACGTACTCAAATCAATTAAAAAAAAGGGTAAATAATCAAATTTTAAAAGCATAAGTAAAAAAACAGAGTATTTAAATACAGAGGATATAAATGACTACATATTTTTAGTATCACCTTATTGACATTGAGATCTGTAGACCAATTATGAAGGAAATTGAAAAAGTAATCGAACATCTCCACGGAAGTTTTGAAACTCTTGGGACCCAAACTTACTGGTCCTTCCTTTCTTTCTTCGACTTTTTGCTTCTTCTTACAACCGTTCTCTTCCTTCTCCGATTCATCGCCGTTCTCTCTCTCACGCTTCATGGCCTCCACCGCTGCAGCGCCCTCGGCTTGACCGGAGCCAGGAATTTGGGGTTCTACCTCCATATCTTCCGTTTTCTCCGTCACTGTAATGGTTTCGGGGACTTCAGGCTTTGATTCTTCAGCCATAACTGAACACAGCAAACGCAATCCCTCTCCCTCTCTTTTGTATTAGTTGGAAGAAGGGTGAGGATGGAGTCTGTAAATAAAAACTCTAGCTTTAAACCCTGCAAGTCTAATAAGCCTCTATTTAAGTGGCGAGACGTTTCTTGACCCGACTCCGAGTACAACTATTAATCAAATCCCATAAATATAAGCGGATCTGATAAACGGGCGGGTTAAGGTTAAACAAATTGGTTTAAAATGGGTCGGATCAAGAATAGACCGAGTCAGAAAAAATTGACTTTTTTTTTTTTTTGGCCCAATGAATCAGTTCATGACCGACCGGGAGGGCTGCAGTTTTTGTTTTTTTTTTTTTTTTTATACTTGAAAAAGATCAGCTAACAAAATAAAATAAAATTAATATCATGATAATTGATTTCCTAAATATTAATTTTAAATTGAAAAAAGTAATTATTTATTTTTTATTTACTACTGCTAAGTAACGTTAAACACGCTTAGCCCAAAGGGTTCTAATAGATCCAGTTTAGGAAAATAGAATTCTTATCCTGTTATATTATGTGCCTATATGTGTATGTATGTTAATGTATACACAGGCGCATAATGAGTTTAAGTTTTTATACACGTGCATATTCCAAATCATAGAGAATAATGAGATATTCCAGAATATTTCGTTGACAAATTATTTGATATTTGTTTCTATTAATAACTTAAGTGCTTTTTTCACCACCTAATTTTTAGTTAATTGTTATTTCATTACCTACTTTCAGCTACTTAAAGACTTTAAATTTTCATTTCTAGCAATTTTAACTTTTTAAAGGTTAAATTTCAATTTCAACAAACATGTCCTTATAATTTTCGACCACCAAATCTTTGGACCTAACCTTTCTGTGAGCCTAGTCAAATTTTGCAGACAGTACAAAAACAAAGAACCCTCACTCTTCCTTCGGAGAGGGCTACATACAAACAAATACTTTCTCCCTTCAAAACAAAATCACTTATTTTTAAGGTAAGAGAATCATTTTACATCACGTAAAATTTGTTTTTCCCCATAAAATTATTCTTTTTAAAATATATACCCCATGATTTTCTTAATTTATGTGTTTGGTCTTTCATTTTAAGATATATTCAATATTCTTTTTTAAAACGAATGTAATTTATGAAGTAGTAGCACACTACTCAAGTAACAAGCACAGAGAATCACACACTTTAAA
>JAUMHB010050298.1:5126-16618 GCA_032359685.1 Pittosporum tobira
TCTCTCTCTCTCTCTCTCTCTCTCTCTGAGATTACATTATCAGATGTTGACTTTGACTTGTATCCTGACGTGTTCTGCCAAAATATCTTCTTCCTTTTTTCAGACAGCTGCGAGCTATCATGCTATAGCCATTGCTCTCTCTTTGATGGAAGCGTACTCCTTGAGTGTTCAGCACGAGCAAACTACTCTGCAAATATTGCAGGCTAAGCTGGGCCCGGATGATCTACGAACACAGGTAACTTTGACTTAAATGTTTGGTGCTTCATTGACCATCTCAAATTTTTAAGCCCATCCTTCTCTCAATTTGATCTGTAAGCTTCTGTAATCTGTAGGATGCAGCTGCATGGCTTGAATACTTCGAGTCCAAGGCTCTCGAACAACAAGAAGCTGCACGCAATGGTACCCCAAAGCCGGATGCCTCTATCTCCAGCAAGGGCCATTTGAGGTGAGTCTTTGGTTTTTCTTCATCAATTCTGTTTGTTCTTCCCATTTTCTCTAATAAAAAATAAAAATATATTCGTGCATATGCCTTGTATCAGTGTATCAGACTTGTTGGATTACATAGTGCCAGATGCAGATGCCAAAGCAAGAGATACCCAAAAGAAGCAGGCCCGTGCAAAGCTGGTAGATTCCTTAACGTTGCACATATTTTTATTCTTTTATTAGCTCATCCCAAATTAGAGTAAGGCCCACTTTTACTTATCACCAATATATCCTCAACAGAATTTCTCTTTGATCATCCAGGCTAAAGGCAGACCAGGCCAAAATGGGGAAACAGTTACAGATGAGTATCAGAAGGATGAAACTTTATCGCCTAGTAACCCCGTTAAGGAGAACTCTAGTGATAAAGAGAACAAATCTGAATCAGTGAACAAATTTGAATCTCCATCGGTTGACTCCATGGATAAGAAACCCGAACCGATTCAACCTGATGAGGCGGTAATGATCGTAAGTGATGAACTGCAACAAGATGACACCTTGGATGAAGGATGGCTAGAAGCTTTTCCCAAAGGTCGCTCTCCTTCAGGTCGTAAATCAGCAGGTTTGAGAAGGCCAAATCTGGCAAAGCTGAATACCAATTTTGTAAATGGTTCTCAGTCATCGAGGTTCCGAGGAAAGATCACTAATTTCACATCCCCAAGAACCACATCAAATGAATCTGCTTCTTCTGGTGTACCTGCTCTACCTGTTACCAAACAGTTTGTTAAAAGTGCAAGCTTCAGTCCAAAGTTAAAAAACCCTAGCACCCCATCTGCTGGAACCCAGAAATCTGCTATTCCAAAGTTGGTCCCATCTAGCCCATCTGCTGGAACCCAGAAATCTGCTATTCCACAGTCGGCCCCATCTAGCCCAGCTTCAACTGATCAACTTGCCAAGCCAGCTAAAGCTATAAGTTCAATCAGCGTAAAAGAAGCTGGAAAGCTTTTTTCCTACAAAGAAGTTGCTTTGGCTCCGCCTGGTAGTATTGTGAAAGCGGTGGCAGAACAATCGCCGAAGGAAGGTTCCTTTGAACAAAGTCCTCAAGTCAGCGAAGCGGGGCTCATAAATGAAGCAACCCAGGAGGAGCACTCATCGGATGGAGAAAAGGTGGAAGTTCAGAAACCTACCAAAAATGAACTTCTTCTGGTTTCAGAGAAGGAAATGAAAAACCCTGTTACTGAAAAACAAGAAACCAAAGCCAATGCTTCTGTTGCCACAGAGTCCATTACAACAATAGAATGTGCATCTGTTGAAGACCGAAAAGTCAAATCTGACACAATTTCCAAGGTAGAGAGTGTTTCTGTGGAAGCCCTAGAAGCAGACTCCCTTGCTCTTTTGGGAACTGAGAATTCTAACTCTTCCAACAACTCAAACACTATTACTTCCAAAGTAGAAATTTTGGAAATGAAAGCAGGCAAATTCCCAGAATCGTCCTCAGACGCAGATTCTCCTGTTGCTTTCTCGAAAGAGGAAAATGCAGACGAAGCAGGAAAAAAATTACCTGACGTAGAAAAACAAGGTAGTGTAATTGCGAATAAATCTTTGCCACTTGTAACAGAAAAGCAGGATGATGCAGAAAATGGCAAAGAGATGACCAAGAAGCTATCTGCATCTGCACCTCCATTCAATCCATCAACCATTCCGGTTTTCGGGTCGGTCCCAGTGCCAGGATTAAAAGATCACGGAGGTATATTGCCTCCACCGGTGAATATTCCACCAATGCTTACAGTTAGCCATGCTCGTAGATCACCCCATCAATCGGCAACAGCAAGAGTTCCATATGGGCCCCGTCTGTCAGGTGCATCTAATAATAGATCTGGGAATCGCGTTCCACGTAACAAGCCTGTATTCCACGGTGGTGAACATACCATGGATGGGAGTCACTTC
Source organism: Pittosporum tobira (assembly GCA_032359685.1). Lineage (NCBI taxonomy): Eukaryota > Viridiplantae > Streptophyta > Magnoliopsida > Apiales > Pittosporaceae > Pittosporum > Pittosporum tobira. The sequence goes on from JAUMHB010050298.1 coordinate 7,494, forward strand.
ATCCCTATTATGAACCCACATGCAGCTGAGTTTGTTCCCGGCCAACCGTGGGTTCCTAATGGGTATCCAGTTGTTCCAAACGGTTATTTGGCATCCCCAAATGGTTACCCCATATTACCTAATAGTGTTCAAGAATCACAAAATGGGTTTCCAGTTCCTGTAATTCATAATGGTGTTCCAGAATCTCCTGTTAGTCCAGTAGAATCTTCTTCAGTTGTAACTGTCGAAATTAATGGTGTTCCAGAATCTCCTGTTAGTCCAGTAGAATCTTCTTCAGTTGTAACTGTCGAAATTGGTGCTGAAAATAAAAATGAAGTCGAAGTAGAGGAGCAGAACGATAAATCCTCTCGTGAAGATGAAAGTATCAACCCTGATATTGAAAATGGAAGTGCACCAGATCAGCCTGGGGTTGGGGAAAAAACTGATAAATGTGGAGTTGAGAGTGAAGATGATTGGTCCGAATTTGGTGAAAAAACTGATCAATCCGGTGTTGGTGAGATATCTGACTCCATTAAACTTGAAGAACCAGTAGAAAAATGCATCGATGTTGCTATACAGGAAAAACCAAGCAAGCGATGGGGAGATTATAGTGACGGTGAATCTGAAAATGTTGAGGTTACTTGTTGAATGATGAGTAGTACCTTTATTTGAACAATGCTAGGAACTGAGTCTGGTAAAACAGAAGTGTGTCCTTCGATGCATTGAATTCCAGTGAAGGTTTACATTGTTGCAGCAAGGTCTGAAAAAAACCTGCTAATTTTGGATTAATGTAATGAAGAATCCAAATTAATTAGCTTCTTTTAGTTGCATTGCGGGGCTTTATGTTGTCCTTCCAGTTTTGGTGCGTCTCAAGTGAAACCACTGGCTTGTGAGTATTTTAACTCTCTGATCATATATATATATTCTGGGGTGATGACTCTGATGTAATTTAGAAAATCCACTGACTGATGTGGCTGAGAGTTTCTTCCTTCTAGCATATTTTGATCTAATACTGAGGATTTATCAAATATTTGTTAAATGATGTTTTAATAAACAGGCTGGTATCGATTAGCCTCTTCCTTACATTGTGCAGTCATTTAATAAAAATCTTTCGGGCCGGTCATATTTTTGCATGCATTTATCTTATTTTAGCTGGATTCTCAGAACGTTTAATAAACATCCCACTCAACTACAACAAACGTAATTGTAACACTACAACTCGGTGGTTCCTAAAAATGTCACAATTGCAACAGAAAGATACAAAAATATCTTATCTAATTGTGTCATGTCCAGCTAAATGTTTCAGGCCCAACGGAACAAACTGGTGAAGCCCGGCGCCACTCCATGATCGCAAGGGTCGCATCAGCATGGGCCAGTGCCCCTGCAACAACAAACACGTGGAAAATCTGATGACTATGGCCGGCAATATCAAACGCCCCGGGCTTCATTGTTCCGGTATTCATCTCGCATAGAACACAACTCGAATGGCATACGAAAGGCCCACGACGATTTCATAACCTAGAGCCATAGTGATCTCTAGATGACCCCAGTTATGAAATATTGCATGAGTTGACAAGCCCATGCTGAGGAAGAAGTAGGCCCGGAAGGATCTGAAACGTGGGGCCGATAGAGCTGGCAAAGGAGGGCGATAATGGCGAGGATGCCGAGAAATGAAATGGACGTGAAGTAAAATATCCGGGAGTAGGGTTGGCAGGAGAAGGCGTAATAGATAGGCACGAAGAACGCGCAGACTATCATGAGTGAAATGTCGGCGTAATCTAGGCGCCAGAAGAAGATGTTGAAGCGTTTGGAATGGCATGCAAAAAGGTGGGAGAGGGAGCTGCAGATTAAACAGCCCATTGCGCCGCCTAAGAAGACAAACCAAGGCCATTTTGGGATTGCGGCGGAATCATTAACGCCGTTAAAAAAAAAGAGATGATGGATTAAGGATGTGTCCTACGTTCAAACCCTGCAGATAAAATATTAGAAATTAATTTCGCTGAAGAAATTAGAACTCACTTGAAAATTTTCATTAGGAGTGTGAAATGATTATTAACACCATGTTTCTTTATCTTCCTTTAACTTTTTAAGTTATTTTTGAAAAATACAGGGGAGAAAAATGCAGATAATTGGACTAATGAGCTGTCATGAACCTCTACCGTAGTTTATCACTTCCCTGTGTATTACGTTAAAATCCCAAAGTTAATGTGGACTGCAAATGGTGAGAAGTGCAATAATATACACTCCATCTGTCCTTTTAAACATATACTATTAAACTTTTTATGGATATTAAAAAATATATTCTCCGTTTAAAAAAAAAAAATGAGTAAAATATAAAAAAATACGTAAATTAAGAAAATTTACTTTTTAGGAGAGTAAATTTTTTTGACAAAATTGTTCTTGCAATTATATTTTATAATGATAGAGAGAGAGAGAAAAAAAAGAGTTTTAATGTGATATAAAATTAAAACATAATTACAAATTAAAAATAGTGGATTAAATTATTATTTTTTAAGACATATGGAGTATTAATTATAATAATATTTTTTTAGTTATTTTTTAAAATATGAGAAGGAAAAAATATATATATATATAAATGAAGTATAATAATTGTAGGGTAAGATGTTTGATGAGATGTTTTAAAGAAGTAATGGAAGGTTAGTTTATATTAGTTTATATAATTGTATTGGTATTGATTTTCTACAAGGGAAATATTATAAATTTTATGAAACATAATAAAAGGTATTGAATATTTTATAGGACGATGTATAAATTTGTCATCCATTTTCTTGTTATTTTTACAAAATTTGACATCACAATAGCTGGTTAACTGGCAGTTTTGACTTTGCTAAAAACACCACTAAATCTGATCATTTAGTAGTTTTGATTAGGTAGTATTTCAGTGAACCAAAACATAAAGGGTCCATTGGTCCAAGTGTGTAGTTCTCCCAGTCCAAAAATTAAAAAAAAATAGTTTTGATTTATCATTTTATTTTATTTTATTTTATTAAAAATATATAATTAAAATTAATAATTGTTCAATTTTCTGAATAAAAAAATAACAATCCATGTCACTTAGAATTTATTAAGTTCAATTTTTTTAATTTATATTAAATTTATTAAATATAATTTTTATATTATATTTAAAATTTATAATTTTTAAAAATTTGAGAAAAATCGTTACCAAAAAAACAATAAATGCAGGTGGAAAAGCGCAATTAAAAAGTTCACATGAGATGGGTAGGTGGGTGAGTGGGTCCAATTCCAAAAAGATAGCTTTCTCCACCAGTAAGATTTTCGTTAACCTCTAATTCTAGAATTCAAATTTATTTTCTCATTTGTTGTTTTATCTATTATTTTATTTGTTATTTAAAATTTAATTTAACTATTGTATGAGTTTAAATTTGCTTTTTTATTTATTATTTTATTTATTGTCTTAAATTTAATTTAACAGTTATATTGTATTTAAGTTATATAAAATTTATATTTATTTTTTATAATTAATAAATTTAAATGCAATACAACTATTGAATTAAATTTATGACAGCAGATGAGATAACAAATAAAACAACAGATTTAGACTTCTATTATATTACCTTTAAATTTATTAATTATAAAAAATAAATATAAATTTTATATACAATATAAGTGTTAAATTAAGTTTAAACAGAAGATTGAACAGCAATTTTAGACTCCTAATTCCCAAATAAATCTAACATCTAACATGGAGTAACAGTTTACCGATGTCTTGTCACTGTCCCACCTTTTCTATGACCAGACTATTACATGTACTCTAGTGGACATAAAGAACACTCACCGGAAAAGAAGTATCACATCTGTTAATCTTGGACATCACCATCGTCAACGGCGGTCTAAACTCCGGTCTAAACAAAAATTTTAAACAGAAAATAAAATAATACGGGACAAAATTAATAGAAGTGATCAATAACCGAGTACCTGAAAATACTCGCGATCAGAGCTTCCGCATTTCTCTTCTCCATTGAGCTCAACGTCGTCAATGTCAAAAACACCAAAAATCTGTTACGGGATATTTGAGACTCACGTAGATTTTCTGAAATCTTGAAAAATTTAGAGAGGGAATAGATAGAAACTTGAGAGAAATTTGGAAAAATTCTGTATTTTCGTTAATACTAACTTATGATACAGAGCAAAGACTATATAAGTTATTTTACAATAGGAGAAATCTCAGTCCTTAGATCTCACTAAAACAATCCCAACCAACTATTCCTATTTTATATGAAATAATAACATAATATTCTGTAACAATACCCGACCCTACAAAACCACCTTGTCCTCAAGGTAGTGTTTAGAATCAATATCAGCCCTCGAATAATAATCTCCAATGACTTTGGATAGCTGATTTGCAACCTCCATGCTAATACGAAGAGTAGCAATTGTTAATAGTAAGAATGCAATCGACAACTCATATATTCTCACCCCATATTGTTGTAGTAGCGCTAGTAGAACAATGTACTGATAAGCTCTTTGTTAATGATGATAAAATGAGTTGTAGACCCATCATTGAGGAAATAACCAACTGCAATGGTGTTGGCTATATATGTGAAAGGAATCATCCGCCCTTCGGAAAGCATATATATCATTCTCATCAACAAATGCTTTTGGCTGAATATTTGCAACATCACCGAGCTCAAGGTTTTTAATTTTTGCAGATTCTTGTTTACACAATTTCAGCACCCCTGAATTTTGGGAAGATCGAACAACTAGCAATGGAGTAACATCAAATGATTTAGATTTATGCTCACATAAGAAAATATTATCATTTTTTCAGTGGTGTTTCAATTCACACTCTGTACCAACCACCAAGTAAGGGAGATGCTGAGGCACGCTTTTGGGAAGGTAAGTTACAAGGAAATTCACGAACAGACCGATAGATTCATGCTCCCTGTCATTGACCTTGTCAATAGAAGCCAGTGGAAGATACAAAACCATGTTATCACCACATCTCACCATTTTGTACCAAATTGGGACAACTTTTGCAGCAGATATCTCTTGCAATTGAGGTTCAACCATACCATCAATAATTGTGACTCGATCATCCTCACATTTAAGGTGGAGCTCAGAATCATTTGAAACGCCATTTTCAAATGGCATAATTACTGCAAATTTTGGGGGAGTTGGACTAAACCTTTTATCATTAGGATATCCCTCCAGCAACTTGCTTGCACCATATTTTGTTGTTAGCAAGACAACCTCAGCACCAAGGATGATGTTTTGTGACTTTAGGTCACAGTAGTGTAGAAGTTTGGACCGTAGGTAATGCAATGCTCTTCCTAACTGTTTTACAATTGCATGAACTTGATCTTCTTGAAGACTCTTCTCATCCACAAGAATATTAAATGATTTACCAAGACTTAATTCTTCCTTGGTATATGTCATTTGTAGAACAAGCCACCAAAAAATTAAATCAAAACCAGACATCTTCCCTAATAGATATTCACCAGGCTTCATAATTTCAGCATCCATTTGTCTCATAGTCAACGGCGCAAAAGCCGTAAAACTTGCAGGTGGTGGAGGCCACCCTTCAAGCCCTTTGGATCTCCTCATGTTGTTCACTCCTCCACACTCTGTATCTTTGTCAACAACCCTGTTCACATGCCGAAATAGCAGTCCACCATGCTCTAGAATGATTGAAACAGGAGGTGACTTCAGTTCTTGGCTTTTGAAAGTCAACAATTTTTCGTTAGTGATCAAGTACTCTGCTGCTTCCTCTATTTGTGTGTATACAATTTTTCTGATATTCAATTGCCCATGAACCTGATCACTAAATGTAATGTATTTCTGAAGTAGCACATGGCACAAAGCCGAGATTGGACTTGCAAAAATCTTATGCAAATAGGGCTGCATGGTCTCAAAGCAAAACTCTTTCCATTTTGCCCATCTTGGATCCCAGCAAACCTCAATAAAAGGATCAAACTTAGCTCCATTTGTAATTTCACTAGTTAAAACTCCATGTATCGCATTCTTTTTAGCCTTCAATAGAGTAGCACCATTCAATTCTTCTTCTCCTATGATTTTGGAGCCAATATTTCCCTGCAACATTTTGTCGAACAGCTGCTCTACCATTACGCTTGAAAAATCTCGAAATTGTGCATTGTCATTCGAACCTCTGCTATCACAGAATAATGGTTGGCTTTGATGTGCCACAAAACACACACAATCATCATCTCGAGTGTAGCCAGGAATTAAAACATTAAAAGGTGGAGTATCCTTACTCCAATTGTGAACTTGTGCATCGCCAAACCCTCCAGTGTCATCATACATAGGCTTTCTTTCACTTGTCAGAACGCATATACCAACATTCTCAGGAGTATAACTAGAAATTGGAACATTAAAAGACAAGTTATATCTTCTAGGCATTTTATCGAACACCCTGCGGGCTCCAACAATATCTTCAGCATAAGCAAATTTTTGAACTTCTAATGGACTGACAAACTTAGTGGCGTGAATGGAAGGTTTAGGTGATATCACCTTATCATCAGCAACGTGTTTAGCCAGAGAAAATTTTCAATTTAGAAGTTGAGAGAAATTTAGAGTGTTGATGACTGAGCTCCTCAATTTGTAGTCTATTGACATCCAATTCTAGTTCTGGACTTTCTACAAATATCTTGTTTTCAAAATGTAACTCTTGCTCTTCAGCCAATTGAATGGCTCCTTGCAATGAATCTGGATTACCCAACTTAACACCTTATTTGATGTCTTCCTTCAACCCCGAAACAAATCGATTCATCACAAAATCATCCTCAAAGGTTTCTTCATTCGAACTCTCAACCCATCGTTTGAGTTCCAAGAACGACTTCTCAAATTCAAAAACCGTGATGAATTGTTGATGATACACAAAGTAGTTTATCACAAACTCTTTATGCTTCAACTCCAATTTTGGAATCTCCATGGCCGTAAGAAACTGTCCTTTTTCCTTCTCTGAATTTCGCAGATGATCAGTAAGATCAATATTCGAATCTAATTGCTTGCAATCTGAATCCATGTCTGCTCTCAACGAAAGAGCTGGGATATTCGAGACTCTCGTAGATCTCCAGAAGTTTTGAGAAATTTAGAGAGAGAATAAATAGAAACTCGAGAGAGATTTGGGAAAATTTAGCACTTTCGTTGATACAATAAGGGAAATCTCAGCCCTTGGATCCCATTAAAGCAATTTCAACCATTTATTTCTATTCTATATAAGAAATAATAACATAGGAGTATTTTGTAACAAAATCCAATCAAATGCCTGCAAAATTTCAAAATTATGTTAAAAAAAAATTAAAATATATTAATTACCTTGATAAAACAAGATTCAACTCTTTATATATATATATGTATGTATATTTACGTCCAAATGTTTAGGTTTCATTATGCCATGCAAATGTGCTGGTGATGACGTCCTTTAACGGCCATTCACACCGATAATGATCTAATATAAACTCCTTGCAAAATATTCCGGCAAATTCTCGTATTTCAGCAACCCCCTTTCAAATCTCTCCAATACCGTAACCGTATTTTTGGTCTTGCCAAAGTTATCGCCATTTCCGAGTTTCATATCCTTCTCCGGCCTCTCCGTTCTACTACTCCCAGAGGAAAATCGTAGAGGTTTTGCTTTCTGGCGAGGCGACAAGTTCGCTGGAAACCAGAACTCTCTCTTTTATCCTCCTTGTATAAATCACAGCTAGACATATATGGCTTCATAGAGATGTATGTATGTTACTAAAATTGGTGGTTTAATCTTGCCGCTGAGAAAAATTGTATTATACTATAAGATGGGGTTATATAGACACTGCTAAACGTACTTATAACCTAATCCACTAGACAATTATACAATAATGGCATGATATTATTAGCCTCAGACTGTTCGCGTTGCTCTACATAATTTATACGTGTCAAATGCAGATTGGACAAGGTGTAAAAGTTAGAAAGGTTGGTTAGAACTTAGAAGTTTGAGGTTTGAGGTTTCTCGCTACGTTAAACCTTCCTAACAAGTACACTCAATACACCAAATATTTATACTTTTAAATAGTATGGTAATTATAATTAAAATTTATCCTTTAACTTGTGCAATATTTTTTGGTCATTGGATGAATATGTACATTTTGTGCAAGATGGTAGTTTTGAAGTGTTTTTGTGCACGACGGTTTTATTTCTTTTGTACTAAAAGTTGAGGATATTGAAACTAAATTTGAACATTATTGTTACTGGTAATTGTTGAACTGAATTTGGAAGTGATGTTGAACAATCTATATGTATCTTGTGCATCTTATTCATATTTATTTAGTGATTTGTCTGTCTATGGTGTTGAAAATATCCTATTTTAAAGTATTTATGTACCATTTTATGGATGTAATTAAATTGAACATTTATGCTACTGGAGTCAATTTTTATCAGCAAAAGAGATCTTGATTTTATATAACCATTTAAAATTACATGTTTTACACCCCAGTACCAGGTAATACAACCAATCGCTAATTGTACAATAAAACTAGCAGGCTAAAAACTACAACACCACAATGGCAAGCAGTTTGCATGAATGGGTATCGTCTACGTACCATGATCTCAGCAAGCACTTAGCGGTATTCCTCCATATTGAGAACCACTTCTCCTTCTTAAAAAAAAAAAAAAAACCTCCAAAAGTTGTAATATGCCTCGCTGCATTAAACCAACAAAAGCAATGGTCGTTCCATTTATCAAACAGGCTGTGTAGCCTACCAAGATTAAGTGAACAGATGTTCTATAAAATATGTCTTCCTATTTATATTAATAACTTTATAATTGAATCAAAATGAGTGAAAGATGACTTTACCAAACAATTGAATCACCACTTTCGAATCAAAATATTATAATTCAAATTTTGAAAGTATATTTTTTGAATTTTTCTTGCTATTCAGTTATCGTAAATTTAAGTTCTTCATAAATGAACAGAGATTAGGGAGGTGTCTGAAATATTAGCCTTACTTTGAATTAATTTCATAGAAGTATTGCAATTTTCATTTGATTTCGTAGGACAATTGAAGAGAAAGGAAGAGAAGCATGGAGGAGAGAACGCAGCTACCTGAAAAGCTCTGTAGGAAGACGAGGCCCGAAAGACGTGATAAAATAGAAAAAGACTTTTATTTACT
>JAUMHB010050309.1:0-12846 GCA_032359685.1 Pittosporum tobira
GAAATATATGTGTAAATATAATTCAATATGAAAATATTAATTATGCATATATTGTGAAAATAAAAATAAATATATTTATTTTTAAAGTAAAATAAATAAAAAGATAATAAGAGTGACTAAATAAATGTGTTATAAAAAATGATAGAAAGATACAACACTCGAACTATTTTTCGAAAAATGACCTACGAATTTAAAAATCCGTAAGTCGTTTTTCTGAAATAACAAATTAATTTTCTGTTAATTGAAAACTAATTTTCTGTTGACTGATTTTTCCTGACATACCAAACACAGAAAAATCTAGAAAACGTTTTATGAAAAATATTTTCCCTGTAACAAACGGAGTCTAATCAAAATAATCACATTAACTACATTCAATCTTTAGGCCTATGTTTCCTTCATGACAAAACATGTTCCTCCTCATTTCCAATCTAAATTTTGTACATTCATTAATACAAAAACCCTAAATAAAAAGAGAATATATCAAAAAAGAAACCAAATTTAAATGGACTTTAGGGATAAATATATTCCCAAAAAAAAAAAAAAATTATATAAGCAAGAATTGTTTTGTTAGGGTTCTACAACATTTGAAATCTGCGGAACTACAGCTGAGCTTTTCCTGTGAATCTTCCCTTTCAACTGCCTAATCTTTGCGTCAACTCTTGCGGTAAACCCAACCTTGGTCATGGTCACTTGTCTTGCTTTCCTTCTCTCCCTTCTCCACATTCGTCGATCCTCAAGATCTTTCTTATAGTACTTAATTTCTTGAATTACGTGATGATCCATCGGTCGGAAAGATCTTTGGAACGCAATGTGTACAAAGTAAGGAAGATTGCAAGCTACAATTACTAAAATAGTCGTGGTCCAAAACACTGGGGAAGGAGCAAGAGTTTCAATGAAGATTTGGAACGCATTACCAGAATATTCAGGTGCTAATGCCCCATAGATTATGAGAAAAATGAACCAAACAAAAACGCTGCCCCAAATAAGAATGTGCTGGATCCAAGTGAAGTGACTCAATGCAAGGGCAATTTGGACATTGACCGCGCAAACAATGCTAGTAAACATAGCAGTTCCAACAATATTCATATCGGCTGTGTGCCCTTCTGCACGAAAGGGCCCATCATAAAATACCAACATGTTGAGAAAAAATATAACTAAAGAAGTATAGAGTCCGTTACACATCCACCCAATTATTCTGTACCAGCCGAAAAATAAATTTCTCGGGCCTTGTTGATATAATGCTGGAAATTGTAGGCAAATTTCGGATGAGACATCTTGTTCCAATACTCCAAGTGAAATAACAGGCATAGATGTAACTGCAACATTGTATAGGATCATGTACCAATCATCATAAATTGAACTCCCAGAAAAAGCAGTGCAAGCTTCATAATAGAAAATTGTAAGGCCAAAAGCTATGTTCTTGTAAAAGAAATAGCAAATCATTTGAGCAATTCTCTTATAGCACCAATGGCCATGGATCACAAGAAGTCTCTCCAAGAACCGAAATTGTGCAATAGCAAAATCACTTGACATTACGGCTTGCATTCCTTCCACTCCACTAATCCCTACACCTATATCCGCTTCTTGGATCATACCCACATCATTCGCCCCATCCCCAATCGCCAATGTGGTTTTTCCGGTCCCTTCTTTTACTAGTCTTGTTACAAGAGCTTTCTGCTTTGGAGAAACGCGACAACATATTACGGACGCACAATGGACCGCCAAATGCAAGAACTGATGCTTCAAGTCATCCTCTAAAGCGTAAGTTAGAGTTTTCCCGTCAATTATTAAGGCGAATGCAGAATCTGGGTCCTTTTCAATGTTAATCATTCTACTGCCATTAGTAATTTGCATCATAATATCCGATTTTATACCTTGTAATGAATCTTGATCCTTCGTAGATATGCAGATCTGTGTCATTCCTTGCCGAAGCAAACTACATGAAAACCCTATGTTGATGGCAGTTTCCATTTTATCCCCGGTTAAAACCCAAATTTTAAGACCAGCTTGAGCAAGTCTATCTATACACTGGGGCACTCCTTTTTGAAGTTTATCCTCAAGAGCAGTTGCACCAATAAGAATCAAATCTCTCTCCATTTTATCCGACAAACGTTCAAGAGTTGTATCCCTATCATTAGAAGTGGAATTCTTGGCTTTCTGAAATTCATCATTCCAAGAAGTAAACTCAGCCTCTTCAAGCTTTTTATAAGCAAATACTAGGGTTCGCAGCCCTGCTTCCCCATAATCATTCAAATGCTTGGTAGTAGCTTCCTCAAATGTTCTTCCAGTTTTGGCTAACCGGTCAAAAATAATTGTATCTGCCCCTTTGCAAAAGAGAAGAATCTGTCCCCCCTCGTCTCGGACAAATACAGACATTCGCTTTCTTTTGCTCGTGAAATCCAACAAATTGAGAATCTTGAATTCTTTCTCAATAGACTCCTCTGTCGAAGGATCAATCTCCCGGACAAATATGCTTGCTTGAGTTCTTTTACAATATTCGAACCCAAATTCCCTAGCTGCAACAAGAAAAGCCCCTTCATCTGGTGACTCGGCTTCATAGGTGAATGCACCCATTTCTTCATTTACCTCAGGAACTGCAGTGTGACAAACTGCAAGCATCCGAAAAAACAGTAAGTGGATATCAGCATAAGGCTCTCTTGACCAATTCCCGTGCATAAGACGACTATCCTCAAAGCTGAATCCTTTTATCGTATGCTTATGAGGATCATAACCTTCACCAGGATTCAACGTAATGACACTTTCCAATTCAGCTTCTGCACCATGTCTACGAACAGGAAAACTAACGAAATCGGGATCATGCGCATCAAGATCCATGGCCATTTTTTTTGCAGCAGCTAATTCTACTTCACTACCTTTTGTTCCATATGCAATTCCAGCAATGGAACATTTAAGAAAGTCCATCTGGTTGCAAGTCAAAGTGCCAGTTTTATCCGACAGAATTGTGTCAACCTGTCCCAGTTCTTCATTCAAATTAGAAGTTCGTGCCAGAGCTGGAGTTTCTGTCTCCTCATCATACATGTGCATATCTTGGTTAATGAAAGTCGCCTGCAAGACTTTCACAAGCTCAATCGAAACATAGAGCGAAATGGGAATTAAATATCCATAGAGGATCAGGGCAGTGACCAAATGGTAAAACGCCGAATAGGCAGGGTGGTCAGGATCATACAAATGTTGGGCATCAGGGGCATGCAAGTACCACCAATCTGGCATCCGGGTCTTTGTCAAATACCCAAATCCTATAGAGCTGACAGTTGATATCAACAGGAGGAGTGTGAAAAGAATGTAGATCACTTTGTCCATCTGTTTCTCTATCCTGCTTCGTTTCGAAGGAGACTTAGTAGAATTTTGCATAACTTTAGTCTCATGACCAGTATATACCACAACTCCATATACATATTCAGTGTTTCTCAGCTTCGAATCCCTGAGCAAAATCTGACTGGGATCAAGAGAGTAAGTTTTATGATCATATTCAAGATTCCCCACAAAAGTGTAAAGGCTCGAATTCGATTCTTCACATCTAATAACCGCATTGTTAAAATCCTTAAAACACCCATCCTCATCCAAATTTTGGGTTGCCTCCAATGCCCTTTTCACCTTCAAGTTCGTCTCCCCATCTAAATTCATAGTCTCCACATAACAAATACCATCATCGTAACCAGATGATAAAAGAAGTAAATCAGCAGGAAAAAACTGATCTTTTTCCACTTTCACCACATCACCAACCGCAATCTTCTTCCACGGTTTACCCCCAAATAATCCACTCCCAATATGAACCTTACCTTCTCGCATATTAACCTTCCGGTCCTGCAAAAACCTCCGCCAATCTTCCAAAAATTCCTTCGCCATACTAAGGCCAACAACAAATGCAAGAGGTGCAATTGCACTAACGGATGAAAATGGCCCATAAGGAGTTGTTGACAAAACCGCCGCAATCAAAAAGTAAATATTCGCAACACGGTTAAATTGCTCATATAGGGCAATGGGTAAGAATGTTAGGGCACTATATTTTGTGGTAGATATGTCATTGGCACAATAAAATGGAGGACCCTTCCTCCTGTAAAGATCAGGGAATTGATTACACTTTATTATTCGCGAATATCCCAAATCAATATCATCTTCGACAGGTTGATTTGCCCGATTAACCCGTGCAAATGTGTACAAACTGCTCCTCTTTATCTTTGCCCTAATTCTTCCACGTGCCATCGTAAAAAAGTTGACACAATTAGCTCCTCTAAGACTGATTCCAACAGTCCCAGAGGATTTGCATGTTATTAAGTTCTAACACCACATATAATGAAGCACATAACTAGCCAAATTGAGATTTCATGAATCCGGGTAGGGAAAATAAAACCCTAATTGTCCAAATAGTTCTATGTTGAATGCATAATATGAAAGTACGAAATAATGAATAGATAAACTATACTATGGTTAAAATGCTTACTGGGAAATTTCTGAAGCTAGACTAATTTGCAGAGCTTCTATGGGGTAAGGTGGAATTGTTGCAGGGACTGCAAGGAGATGGGGAAGGAAATTCTCTCTCCTATTTTCTGTACAAAGTCCAACGCCATGGCAGTGTTTTGCGGGTCTTCAAGTTTACGTGGCACAAAAGTTCTTACTATAATTAAGCTAGAACACAAGTTCTTGTCCGTTACTTTCTTCAAATAAAATTTAAGAAAAGTGTTTCCCAATTCATGCGTTAGCTTGAAAAAAGAAAGAAAAATAATAATAATTAATTTAAAAATAAAAAGACATTTTAATTAACATAAATTTAAATAATTATATTTTTAAAATATTTAATATCAAATTAACATTAAAATATAATGTAATTGATGGTTACAAAAGCTTCAATAAAACTTCGGATTTTATCTTTATCTTTTTTTTTCTTTCATTTTTCTAAAATTTTATGAGTTCCAAATGGTTACGAATCTAACAAATTATTGTATGTAATGTCAAGTTTGCCGATTATTGCTCAAACTTTTATTAACTTTGGTACAAGATAATCTCCCTTTCAAAATATAAATATATTTTGTTAAAAAATTAAACATTAAAATAAATATATTTATTTATTTTAGTCAAAAATCATTACGACTCCACAAATATAGATTATTCTTGTGATTTTCATTTACTTACCAACTATATGGGAAATTGATAGCGACCAAAAATCACTATGGCTCAACAGATTATACTTTACTGAAATTGTTTCACACTTAGAAATTCACTGTTCTAAAAATTACCATATAATTCTAATTAAGCCTCGATTAAATCATAAATGATCTTCTAATATTTAAGTTAATTGGATATCTAATATCAATTATCTCTGCCTATATCTGATTAGCATCCTACTAAGATCATCTAGGCGCTAACCCTTTCTTTACCACCAAAATCCATCTACTAAGATTGTCTGAACATTGCTTAGGATCAAAGTAAATATAATCTTAAACACAAAAAAAAAAAATTAGGGTTAATTGTGTAAGTGTCCTTCCAAGTATAAGACTTATGTCAAACTCCACCTCAAGTTTAAAAACTCACAAAAGTAACCGCCAAGTATATTTCTGTTAGTACAATAGACCATACAGTTAATTTTTGAATGAAAAACATCCATTTATAATTAGATATAATGTATTTTATACTTTTGACCATATTTTGTCCGTTTGACTACCAAAAACAATAATAATAAAAAAATCCAAAAGCATTTTCAATTTTAGATAATATAATTAAAATTTCCCCAAAAAATCAAAACTTCATGTTGATTTAAAAAGACAAAAAAATAATAATATCTTTAACTGATTAAAAGTTTGTTTATAGTTAAATTTAAAGAAAAACCAAAGCTTTAAATAAAAATGCCTAATAAATTATTGCTACAAATTTTGGTAAAATGCAAAATTTATTGAAAAAATAAAATACATAAAAATGCTCCATATGTAAATTAATCAAAATTTCATAAACTTCAAATTTAAAAATTATCAAATTTTCAAATTTTTGGTAAAAAATTTTATGTGGTTTAATTTTTTTCTTTTCTAGAGAATTTAGCATTTACCAAAATTTCTAGCAATAATTAATTAGGTATATTTTATTAAAAGTTTTGTTTGTTTTATTTTATTTGAAATTTAATTATAAGAAAAGTTTTAATTAGTTTGAAATACTAGTGTTTCTTAGATATTATTATTTTTTTTTTGTATTCAAACCGTCAAAATATGGTTAGATATATAGAATACGCTACATTAATTATAAATTGATGTTTTTCATCCAAAAACGAACCGTAGTGTCTAATGTGCAAGCGGAAATATACTTTAGAATTACTTTTGCTAATTTTAAACTTAGGAGTGGGATTTGGCACAAGTCTCATACTCCATGCTTATGTAATTAACCCAAAAAATTAAAACATCACAACTGATATCTGATGGTGAGAAACTTTGTGCAAAGTATAGGAGATGTTGCTGATAAAATGAGAGAGCAGAAAGAAATTGATCACGGCCTTCACGGGCCTCTTAGCTTGTTAGGATCGGCAAGTCCAATCCATTTGAATCTTTCATAGGTTTTGCATTATTCGTTATTTAGATAATTGAAATTTTAAGTACAGTCGGATATTCTTATTGTTAATATATATTTTTTGTTATTTTCTTTTTAATTTTTTAATTTTTTTTAGTAAGTGATGCACTGTCGTGGTCATTATGCTTGATTCCACTAGAAATCTCATTCATATGGATTGTTGATAAAATAAATAAACAAGACATTATTCATAAATTTGGAGAATAATATTTTATAATCAACGTAAGTTATGAATTACTTAAAATAAATAAATAAGACATTATTCATAAATTTGGAGAAGAATATTTTATAATCAATGTAAGCTCTATGAATTACTCTTTTCATTCATAATGCAAATATATATATATATAATAAAAGACTATTATAAATAAACAAATACTCATATAATTATGTGAATATAAGTAAACGGTATATTTTTTAATATTAATTTATTAAAAATATATTTATTAAATTACTTATATTTATAAAATTCCGTGAATAAATTTAATTTTATTTAAATATTTTTGTTGGCAAGAATAAAGTACAAGAAGCGGATCCAAATTAAATAAAATAATATATATATATATATATATTTTTAATCATATGATGTAATGAAGCGACCGGACGAACCTTAACCCACTTTATTTTATCCTCCCACAAAACTTTAGTCAATCTTTTCTTTCTTATTCTTCCTCTTCTAGTTGGCGGGTGGGACCAAATCTTCCATCGTAGTAAAGCAGTAATTTTCAATCCCATCACCCTTCCCCCATAATCGCACTTGTTCATCATATTCTTCTCCCAAAAAATTAAAAAAAAAAAACTTCATCATAATTTTCATACTACAGTATTTATTTAGATTTGAAAACAGAGGGGTTGGCCTTCAAAAGTCAAAAAATTTGTATTAATATTTTTTTTTTAAATAGTAAATAAGAGATATAAATTCGAATTCTGATAGTATCACGAGACTATTGCATTTTATATCTCCAATGGTATCTTTTAATACTCAATTAGTCTTTTTACATATACATTCGGTGTGTGTGTGAGGTTGAAAAAAAAAATAATATATAAATATAAAAGTTGAATGGGAGAAACAATAGGAGATAAATAAATGATACGAAAAATAATAGATATATGGAAAAATGGAGTAACATTATTGAATTGGCTAAAAAATTAGGGTGTAATAATATTTTAACTGTACCTAAAATTATTGTTTACCTTTTAGAAAAGAAAAAAACATTTTATTGTCAGAACATATAAAAAGGTAGATGTGATGCCAATGAAATATTACAGGTTTAAGCACAATCAAACTTTTAACAAACACGTTCTCTTTAATACACGTATAATTTGAGGATTTAAAAATTATTTTTTTATTATTTTGTTCTTTTTATTCAGTGAAGACATCACACCAAAAGCGGAAATATTCTTTCGTCTACTTTATAATACTATCCTAACTTATTCGGCACACATTATGTTTGATGTAATATTTTATTTTATTTTTTATTTTTTATTTTTCAGTTATTGATGAGAAAGAAATAAGAATAAGTTGTAAGAGTTTTAAAGAAATACAAATTAACTTAAATAATAATTAAAAAAAATTATATTGTTAATGTTTACCCCGATGACACTAATAAAAGGCAGAGCACTCTTTGCTACCACTTTATAACATATATAGATATATCCTAGTACTCAGGCACACACAATATGTGTATGTTATTAAAACAAAAAAAATCTAGAATTGAATTAGTTTTTTTTTTTTTCATGCATATTGAAAGCAAGAAGAAAAGACTGAGAACAAAAATGTGACAAAATAGAAATATATCGAGTGAATTTTTTAACTGTCCGAAATTCTTACTTTTTCCGACATAAAAACGTAACTTTTTTCGATAATCTTGGCTCTTTATAATATGGATAGATCAATCGATATCATACTACAAGAAATCAATCAAGAGTTTCATAAATAAGTCACACATCTTAATCGAAAAGAACAAAAAATAAAATAAAATAAATATTCGATGAATCATATAGAATAAAATAATTAAAGGGAGTCAAATTAAAATAATTAAACATACAGTATAATAAAAGATAACAAGAGATAGAGATTTAAACCACATACACACATCTAGAATTAGGCATTCCACATCGCAAATTTGAGTTCAAATTTATTGTCACGTTTGATATTTCAAATTCAATTCAAAAGTTGTATTGCATATAAATCATATAAATTATTAAGCAATTTTTTTGGTTTTCTTTTTCTTAAGCAAGTAATTTTGCTACGAAGTCAATGGTTGATAACATTATAGTCAAATATGACATTGTCATTTTTTTGGGAAATTTGATATATATATGCATTAATTTTGAGATATAGTACACGTTGAATAAGCTGTTGGTACATATATATAACTGTTCTGTTTGACCCGTCTCATGTTGCGTACGTGTGTAGGAAATGATAATTGCACGAAAACGAAATATAATCACAAAACGTTTATTTCATTTTAGTACTCCCCCTTCTGTCACACAAAGGAGTATTAAGTTTTAAACATTAAAATTATATTTTCTTCCACATTTTATCTTACACAATAAGTGATAAAATTTGTAATAATAAATTTAAAATTACTGTCTCTACCGTCAATAATTGGGTGACATTTGTAATTTTATAAAATTATCAATAAATTTTTTTAACCAATAATCAACAAATAGTACTCACATTTAAATTTGACCTTAACGATGGGTAACCATGAATTCCTTATGTGTACTCCCACATCAAATTAATTCATTGCAACATTTAAATTTTTTTTCTAAAATTTAAAAAATATATTTAATTATGAAATAATTATTTAAATTATCTTTATAGTATCATCGTTTTGAATAATAAAATAACATTGAAGTGATAAACTATAATGTTAATTATATAATTTTAAATAATAAAATATTTGTTAAATTGGTTGGCTTTACATTAAAATAGTAATTAAAATAATTGATCATGTGTGATAAAATTATGTTAAATTTATATTACTAATTTCATTAATTTTTTTTAAAACAAAGAAAATTATAAAAATTAATTAAAAAATATTATAAAAATTATGAAACGGATAAAATATTTCGTAAAATAACTCCAAATTTCGAGCACCTCAAAAAATGCAGTTAATGCATATACACGCACAAAGCTGTGAACCACAAAAGCACACACAAGTGAATCTGGTACCTTTCATTGACCAGAGACCAAAGTGCAAATAAAGGAATAAAGCCAACAAAAGACACCCACAATTTTAAATAACCCCCCGCTGACGTCAACCACTCACCTTTGACTCTCCCCCTTCTTTCTTCTTCTTAAAGCATCCTCTATTCCCTGTATTCCACCTTCACACCCCCCCTCTCTCTCTCTCTAAAACCCTCCAATTTTCTCTCTCTAAACCACGCCCATTTCTTCTCTTTCTTCTAAAGATGGTGAAAGATAATGATTTACACGTCACCATTCCGAGCTTGTTCAAGTGCCCGATCTCACTGGACGTGATGAAATCCCCTGTGAGCCTCTGCACAGGAGTAACCTACGACCGATCCAGCATCCAACGATGGCTCGACAGCGGCCACAACACCTGTCCGGCCACCATGCAAGTCCTCCAAACTAAGGACTTGGTCCCTAACCACACTCTCCAGCGCCTCATCCGGATCTGGTCCGACTCGGTCCAGACTCACCCCGAGTCAAACTCACTCACTCAACTGCAAGTTATGAAGCTCATCAACCAGTTGAAAAAATCTCTCGACGAAAACTCGTTCGTCATTACGGCACAGCTCACTTCGTTCACCGTTGAGTCCGGCCAGAACCGCAAGTTTTTGGCCGGAGTCAATGGATTCGTACCCTTCCTCATCGAGATTTTATCAAAGCAAATTAGGAATGTTTACTTCTCAGAGAAGATCATTCAACTATGTAGTTTAATACTGGAAGATTATGAAGATAAACAAAAATTAGCAAGATTAACGGATAAAGAATTTCAGTCTTCAATGCTAATCCTCCTGCAACACGGAAGTGCAGATTCAAAAATGGCGACTGCTAGAGTTCTGGAGCTGCTTTCAGTAGATTTGGACTCCAGTAACTTATCCGAACTGCTTAAAATCGTAAGCAATAACAGATCAAATTTAAATACAATCGACGCCATATTATCCTGCTTAGTGTCCTCATCAACAATGGCGAAGCGGATTAGAGTGAGATTAGTGCAGCTGGGAGCCGTAAAAGTGCTGGGGAAAATGTTACTAAATTCAGATTTACGCGTTTCGATAATTGAAAAGGTTATGAAGATTCTGGAAATGATAACGGCTTGCAAAGAAGGAAGAAAGGAGATCTGTGAAAATGAGGAGTGCATCGAGGCGATCGTGAAGAAACTGCTGAAGGTTTCGAACGTGGCGACGGAGCATGGGGTAACAATTCTATGGAGTTTTTGCTGTTTGTTTCGCGACAAGAAGGCGCAGTCGGCGGTGATAAAAAGCAATGGGTTGGCGAAGATATTGTTGTTGATGCAGAGCAATTGTTCGCCGGCGGTGAGGCAGATGGCCGGAGATATGTTGAAGATATTTAGGGTGAATTCCAAGTCATGTCTTTCGAGTTATTATGATACGAAAACAACTCATATTATGCCATTTTGAGGATTAATATTACTTTATTTACTTATTTGGGTAAATGGAAAGGGAAAGAGGGAAGGGATTGTAAATGGAAAGCAATTTTGTTGATAGAGAGATATATGAAAAGATGAATTCATTTGAATTTTGATCTGATTTGATTTGATTTGATTTCGTGCGTAGTTGAATTGTAGATTAGTGTTTTGTTCGTATGTTGTCCTTTCTCTTTCATTTTGATGTAAGGTTGGGCTGTCATACATTGAAAATAAGTAGTAACGTACCAAAAAACTGAAAAAATGAAAAAAAGAAAAAAAAAAAGTAGTAGTAGCAGTAGTAGTACTAATAGTACAAATAACGACAAAGATGGATGGATACCTCTAGTCAAATTTAGTTGGATATTAATTTATTTAAATTTTATTCATCTAAATTATTAAATATGTAATGAAAATCGTGTAACGTTTATTTAATTATTGAATCAAATACGATAATGAATCGAGTTTGAGTAGTTTGAATTTTTTAAACAAGTTACATTGAGTTTGACTAGTCTCACAAAAGCACACGTGTTGTTTGTACTGGTAGAGGCAAAATTTTATTACACTGAAAACGCAAATGTTGTAAACAAAAAAAAAAAAAAAAACACAACCCAATAATAATATAAAATATTATTAACAATGTTATTAATATGATACTATGAGTCTTAATTTTTTTTATTTAATAACTATTCTTATATTTTAGAATAAAAAAATAATAAATATACAAAAAAATATGAAACATATGAATTTGGAGATGAAAACTAAAACTTTTAAGATTTTTTTATTTAAAGTTAATAACTCATAAAAAATTGGAGGGCCAATTTGTACTCTTTTATGTACTAGCAACTCTAACTTATCTCAAAAGAGTCATAATGTACATGTAGTCTGATAGTTTAAATCTTTTGTCTCAGATGTTGTTTTATTTGTTGTTTTAAATTAAATTTAATAATTTTTATAAAAATTAAATATAAATTTTATATGTAATATAATTATTGAATTTTATTGAAATAATATTTGGAACAACAGATATGGACTCATAGTGTGAACATCGTTACACATGTTTATACAAAATTTTGAAAAATCTCAGTGGGATAACTTCCTCCACTAGGTTTTGTATAAATCCGCCACCGCTTGTCGGTGCAAATTTCTTTTTACAAACAAATAATTTATTTTTAAAAATTAATGATTTTAAAACATACGGTGAAGATTCCGATGATTAAAAAAAAAAAAAAAAAAAAATTATTTATTTAATTTTCACAAGAATCAAACAGAACCTTAAAATTTCATTCACGAACAATGGTTTCTGAAGACTCTTCGGTCTTATAGTATATAAAAAGAAATATATGTATATATTTAATATTTATTTTTTTTAGAGGGGCTCAATAATCTTTATAAACAAAAATAAGTAGACATACAATAAATAGATAAATATAGATGTTCAATAATTCATTTTTTGAGATCCCAGTCTACATGAAAACCCTAGCTAGTTCTCTTGCCAAACTTTCCAGACGTGCAAACGAGCTGAGGCATAACAACAACTAATAATAATGCATTATACAAAGATGTCATTAGTCTATCATCATTTGAGCAGGATTAGTACTAGTGTCCAAATATACATGAAAGTATTCTCCACGGGTGAATATAAAAAGGCATT
>JAUMHB010050309.1:18906-29856 GCA_032359685.1 Pittosporum tobira
ATATATATATATATATATATATATATATAATGAGTAAAATTAATTATAAATCAACAATTATAATCATTACACTTTTGGCTTACATGACTTATTACATTCCTTCATGTAATTGGCTATTACACCTACGAAATGAGTTCTTACATCCAATATGTGACCTAAACAAACGAAACGTCACACAAATGCAATAGCCTATTACATTACAAGTCACCATCTTAGCGGTTTTAATAAAAAAAGAATAGTAACACCTTTGCGCTCCTATGTTGCGTTTGGTAAATGAAATAAAATCTTACATTAAAAATGAGTGGTGGTTGGAATGATATGGTTAACTAGCTATATAATTTAAGTTAAAAACGAGATAATGAATTGAATGGATGAAATCCAACTTAAGTATTCACTTCTCATTCCCTCATTTTCAACTAAAATTTTAGGATTAACAACACATTTTATTCTAATTATCATTTAATTTCAATGTAAAATTTTATTCCATTCATTTTTCTTAAGGAATTGGAACCAAACACAACATTATTATTTCTTGCATAAAAAATTATGATAAAATTAATTTATCATAAAACATTATAAGAGTTGGAATATTGCCGCCTTAAAAAGAAATGCGAAAGAGAAAAAGGATACACGAAATGAAAGTCTAACCTCCGTGAATAGTTCGAGTTCAATTCAGATTCACTCGATTAAAAGTTTGATTTAAAATGTTAACAAATAGTATTTTTAAAGTTCAGTTAATTACTCGGAACTTTTTAAATTGTATTTTTTTTTTCTATTGATACTCGACATAACTTATTCAAAAACCTTAAACTACTTGAACTCGATTTGTATTTGCTCTTGACTTGATAATTAAACGAATCTTAAACAAATTTAATTTTAAACTCGATAAATTATAAAATTTAAACAAGTTCAATTCAACTCATTTACACTTCTATATATTATTTAACTTCTGAAAACAACAATACAAGTTTACAAAGGGAGAGAAGCGTGACCTCGAGCCCCAGTCAACGTTAGGAGAAGTTTACAAATCTATTGCTATATATAAAGAGGCAAAAAGTAGAAATTTTGTCTTAAGATTTAGTATTTTTATCAAATTTGTAATTGAATCATATATAATATGTATTATTTAGATTATGGGAAGTCCATTATAATAATTCTTTTTTTCTTTATTATTTTAAAATAAGAGCCTAATACTCAAACATAATATAAAGTATTATTCCATATGATGTATATTATATATTTATTATATTTTATATAATAAAAAACTCAATCGATGCATAAATATTAATATGTACGCTTAATATTTATTTGATAAAGTGAGCTAATTCAAAAAAAAAATATAAACAAAATAAATAGTAGTAATTTAGAAAAAGACTTGGTGAAAATTAAATCAAAAAATATACAAATGAAAATTTTCAAGTCTTAAGAGTTATATGAAAGCCAACTTAAGAATAATAATTATTATAAATATAAACTTTTACAACGAAAAAATAAAGATAAATAAACTTATTAATGATGTCATAAAATCACATTCTATCTTGTTAAAAATGGTAAAATGTCCACCTTTAATTCTTCATATAATATAAATAATCAAGATTTAAACCATAAAAATAACAGTTCATGATATGAACTGGCACGGTTAATAAACTAATTGTACTAATTAAGTGATATCATGATTTACCCAAATGAACCCAATAAAATTGTAGTCTGATTCCTGGACGCTCAACCCAAACAACTCTTCACTCATTGTAGTAAATCTATAAAAATTTATTACCTTTAAATTAACATGTGTGATTTTATTTTCGGTAACTCAACTTATGTAACCAGTATTATTGTGCGACTTTTTTTGAATACTTTCAAGTGTGATTCAGTATTAGGATATCAATTTCATTAAAATTTTCAAAACCAAAAAATTAAAATTTGGACAGTTAGATAATTATTAAATGGATCATCCATAAACTTCAACACCCACCAGGCCACGACCGCCCAGGCGCCCAGCCCAGCCCACAACTAGTCCCTTCACCAGTTTCTCATGCTAGAAGTAATGGTTGTAAATTAGTAATTATTTAAAGGGAAAAAATTACTTCACCGTTCCCACAAAAGGATATAATATATTTGAGGAGAAAATTACAATACCACAATCACGAAATCGCTATTAAACATATATTACACTTTCCCGTTTCAAAGTATAAGAATATTATTAACTTTAAAACATTGATTTTTAATATTAGTAAATTTAGTTTGCTTATAGTAAATACAGTTGTGAAAATTTTGATGTATTTGAAAAATACCGTTAGTAGCAAAACGTAATTTTTTTTCAAGACTAAAATAAATTCATGTTAATTTCAATTTGATGATATTGTAATGATTTTATATTTATTTAAAATAAATATTGAATAAATATATTCTTAAAATTTATAAAATTTTAGTAAATAAGACCTACCCCTTTTTTTGATGCTTTGATAGGGTTTGGACTTCACTAGACGCTAGGTCGAACACGGAAATACCCAATATAAATGCATAGAGATGATTACAGGCTTACAGAGTTGCAGCGTTACAAAATCAATAGCATTTGCTCCTAGTTTCATGCAGACTATAATACTTTTTTTGTGGGTACTATTAAGAAATTAAGTTGCATGTTAATTACTTCATCCGTCCAATTTATAATATCTTAATTTTTATTTTAATTGTTTAATTTTAATTGTCATCTTTCCTTTTTCATAATATTTGTTGTTATAGTTTTCTCATGCACTACCCATACTCATTTTATTGAAAATGATTAAAATTTTATTGAAAATGCAAATCTCATTACTCCACTCAATTATCTTTCCAACGATTTCTTTCATAGAAAATTTTATATTTTTATATTTTTTAATTAGTACAATATAAATTAGATGAATGAAGTATAAGGATTGGGGTGGGGGGTGTTTTGTTTGGCGGATATGAGGTTTGAGCCCTTATTTTTAGGTCAAGCGGGTGATGCCACCCACACAACCTCGGAGTATAATATTCTTAGAACCAAAAAAACACTCCACCACTTCGACACGAATAGAGCTACATTCTGGTTTTTGAAAATTGATCTTTAGAACTATAAATTCAAAAATTAACATTAATTAATCTTGTTTTAGTAAATAAAATAATGAATCTAATAAACTAATCACTAAAACATCTGTTGTTCTAAAATCTATAACGAATCCTCATTGCTTTTAAAATTTAAAAATAGACTCATTTTCTGTAACACAATGAGCAATTGTTGTAGTAGTAAGTTCGAGACTTACTGTAACTGGATTGATGCCACATGACACCATATCAACATAATTCTTGAATATTTTCTTGTACGACTGAATGGGCACCAACTTTCATCTGCAGCTCTGTATACTCTGTGTTATGCAGCATCTATTTTGGGGTTTAGTGGAATCGATCATTTTGTGCACTGGTTCGCAAGCAAGGTAACAACCTTCAAAACTCATCAGAGCCATCTTAAATCACAGGATTCAACAGCTAAAATACTTTTTTGCCCTTAAGAGAATACAAATAGCTGAAAACAGTAAAATAAGTACATCGAGAACAAGTCGGACACCCATCCCTACTACGTGAAACAAATAGAATATATAAATGCCCACTTCTGCAATTTACTTCTGTTTTCCTTTCTCATATGTTCAATAGATACATCTTTAGTTAGTCAAATAATAAACTAACCTAATCAAATATTTTTTTTTCTTGGATCCCGGTTCGCTTAACTATTTTACACCAGAGACCGACGACTAAATACAAAGAACCTAAAAGATGGTCAAGAGATTTAACTTGCTAGTTAAATATATTAAAAAACAGATTAATACAGTTAATTCACTAATATAATCACGAAGATGTTTTATCTACTGGGAACTCTGCATGCAAATCATATAACTTGAATGAATGTTGACAACTGACTTCGAGTGTTTCAACTCCTATTTCCTAATGGGCAATCCATAATTGTGGAACGTTCTAATCATCCCATCTGAGCCAGCTGTCACGATCACAAGACCCCATGTTGCTGACAAAACTCCAGGGTTGTCGCTAATATTATGATGGTTCTCTGCTGCTGGTAGGTCCCACAAAGGGAGTTTTTCCTCAGGCCAGGTTGTGTTATTTCTAAATGATCCTTCCATAAAGAGCCAATTCGCCAAGGAGAAGCGTTCTGAATCTCCAGTACATGGACTTGTTTCTTGATGGTCTTGTCTTGGTAGGCAACAACGAGGACAGGTAGTACCAAAATTACCCTTCTGATCCGTTGCCCTACCCAACCATGGAATTGCAATGGACACACCTTCATAGAAGAAATGCTCACAGGAACGAACAGACCTTGGATGTTTGGATGGGACACACGTATCATCATAGTTCCAGACGTATATATGAGAGTCTTCCCCAACTGATATTATGTGTCTTCCGGTTGATGTAAATGAAGCCGACATCTGACTTCCAGACTTCGAAATACCTGTAATATTAAATTGAATTCATGTGTTTCAGGAAAACAGCAGGATACAAAATAATAAAGAACAATTTTCTAGGAGGGAAAGCACATGCATGAAGGTTAAAAATTCTAAACTGAACCTATAAACCTGCATGCGATGCATGCACAGAAGCTCCAACGTACATTATAGGTGAGATGTATGTGGAAGATGGGATTTGTTAAAATGTAAGTTCACGGATGAGACAACTCTGAATAAGAACTCCAAAATGCTAATAAACTATATCCAAGGTAACTTTATAAACTATAAATAATTCAAGAGGCCAAGATACAATGTATGTGATGTGAATTTTTAGTAAATTGGGCACAATTTTCATGGTTGGTCCCCCAAGTGTTTTAGCATCTCAGCACAGTTTACAGAAGTAAATATAATAATCATGCAGCTCATTTTGCACATAGTTTCTCAAGAAATTCCAAGCACATGAAAACTCGAAATACATAAAAAAAATTAACCAGCCCTTTGGGAACACCCGGGTACTTCTTATCATGCTACAGAATCATGGTCGCAATAAAAATTTCATTTGCACAATAAGGAACTAAGACCCAAAAGGTCTACACCTTACATGAAACAAATTCATGTAGTTAAACTTGAGATAATTGTGATAAGTGATTAACATGAAACAGCAGTTCTTAGAAAATGGATGTGTTACTCCGTCCCACATCGGTTGAGTTTGAGAGTAGTAACCAAGAGTACCTAATAGCTTAGGTTTTGGGCCAGGCCTGTGGTGGGCCAGTGGACTTGGTTGGTACTCTTGAGCAAGTGTTTTTGGGTCTGGGGTGTTACAAATGGTATCAGAGCCATGACTCGGCCGGAAGTGTGGTTACACTGTTTGGAGTTCAATTTGATTTGTGTTTAGGCTTGACGGGGATGTTAAGTATTTAAGTGGGGCAGATTGTGATTCTCCGTCCCACATCAGTTGAGTTTGAGAGTATTAATAGCCTTATATAGGTCTTAGCTCACCATCAAGAGTACCTAATAGTTTAAGGTTATGGGTCAAGCCTGTGGTGGGCCAGTGGACTTAGTTGGTACTCTTGAACAAATGTGTTTGGGTCTGGGGTTGTTCCAATGGAAGTGCCTAATTTGTCTGAAGGAGGGGATTAATACCAGAGCAGCAGCGTAGAAAGAAGTTTGGGCTACTTCACAAGTATATCTAAAATTTTCAGAAGTATGCTTGTAAAGTTTAACCAATTTAATACGATGAATCTTTTTCGCAAGTAATTGTTCAGAAACCTAGCAGAATAAGCCATTCCTGTACCTTTGTACTTATGGACAACGTCGACGCCATCAAATATTCGAATTTTGGAATCTTCGGAGGTTATCATAACTTTTTGGGAGTCTTCCTCTGTAAACTGTAAATAATAATGTGACAGCATGTTACAACATTGTTATTTAAGTAAGCATGAAACTAATGCCAGCAAGAATTCAGAGATTATCAACCTGAATGCCAGTAATTCTGTTTCCCGAGCGTTTCTTTTTCCCCTGAATATGAATTTTAGCATTGAGTAGAAGATCTCTGCCTGATGCTTCATAGAATCGACAGGTGCCAGAAATGGAACCAACTGCAAACCTCTGTTTCATAAAAAAGGAACTAACTTTCATTAACTAATAATCCTAGAGTGCTTGCTCAACAGATCGATAGTAGTATCAGTAACATATTAATGAATATTCAAATATCTGTGATCATACTTTTCCATTTGGTTGGTAACATATGGCAGTTATCACATCTCGTGCATCAGCCCAATCCACTACTCGCCTCTCTTTTACTCCCCATATTCGAACTTTTCCATCAATGGAGCCACTAATAAAGTAGTCCTCATCAACAGGGTTGAATTGAGTGCAAGTCACTGATTTAATCCACAAGAAAAGGTAAGTGTGATAATATGTCCTTCAATATTCCAAACATTAAAAACTTAGAGATATTAAATAGAAGTGCAAATAATAGGAAGCTAGGATAATAAATGGCTTTCTGATATTTACCATAGTTATTGTGATGGAAAACTCCAAGACATTCTTCATTTCCCACTTGCCATAGGCGAACAGTTTTATCCTTGGATGAGGAAAGAAGACACTGCAATCAAAGAACTAAATTAGATTTATATCATATGTACTAATAAAAGAGGAATTTAATGACAACTTTTGGAAAAATAAAATAAAATTCTGATGTAAATTGATTACTCACATTGGAATTTGACCAGGCCAGGTCCAAGATATCACTAGTATGACCATGAAACACTTGCAATGGCAACTCCTCCATCTCAAAATCCGTATCTGGAATAATAATTGAAGCATCGCTCGACTTTTTCCCTTGACTATTACATTCAGCATGAACTAGTTTTTTGCAGGAGGTGCAGGCTGCTTTAACCCGCCAAATGCGAACTATACCATCTTCACCTCCACTTGCCAAGTACTGCCCATCAGGGCTGAACTTCATTGTCCAAATAAGACCCTCATGAGCATGTAATTCTTGTCCAACATAGACTGCGCTGAACTCCATACATTTCTTCTTGTTTTGTCGAACCCTTAACCTACTCGCCTTTGGTGTTTCGGTAATGGGTTTCATCGCCTTCAATTCATCTTTACAATGATTTCTTTTAATCTTGCTTTTTAAACTCTTCCACAAAAACATTGTTTTCTTCTTGTCCATAACAACATTTTTATCTTCATCTACATAAGCTCCGATTTTCCTATTTTTAAAATTTTCGTCATTATCTTGGTCCAGTTTATCAACCATAAAATTGCCTTCACGATTCAATTCCCTCATAGAACAGTCCATACTGTTCTCTACATTATCAATGGACCATTCACAAGAACTGGAGACAGCTCCACTGCAAACTCTCATCCTATCCAATGCCACATTCTCTGATTCCTCTTCTTTAGATTCAAGAAATCCCATATCACGAATGAAACTTTCTCGTCGTTCCTTCACACTCTGAGGCTCACTAATCCAAATATCATAACCTAAGTCAGTAGACCCCAAATCTTCTTTTGCAACACCCGACTCTTCTGAAGACAAATAATCTGCAGTATCAAAAAAGACCTCTTCTTTTTCATCAAAACTCTGCATTTCTTATGATGGTTTCCAATAACAAAACTCCACATCAAACCCCGATCCCCAATTACTTTATCTAGCTAATGCATGAACACCACCACCCGTTATATAGCCCACAAAATGCCCAAATCCACGGACCATGTTTCACAACCTAAAAAAGTATTGAAGAGTTGAATTAAACACAATTCCACATAATAATAAAGAAGAAATAAAAAGTCAAAAGGTTGGCCTGGTACGAGAAACCAATTACAAAACCAGCAATCGCACCTATTTCTTGCAATATTTTATAACTATAATTAAGATCCCAATACACCCTTAAGTATACTATAATCAAATTGGATAAAACAGCGATTAAAGGTTCAAGGTTCAAAGACTATGTAATGTAATATACCTCGATTTCCTCAAGAGAGCCAACAGCAGTATCCACAGAATCACCGTCCCTCCTATGATTGTGGCTTGTGCATTACCTCCAAAATGTCAAACTTAAATACATAATAAACATATCATTTCAAGAACCACCAAAGGTCCTACAAATCCTCTGTATTCAGCCAATTTGTTCAAGGGGTTGGCTGTGTGTTATGTATAGAGTAAAGGGTTGAGAAAATGGCGGAGGAAGGAAAGGGGTGTGAACTATAAAATCACAAGTCTCAACCTCTCAACCACAAATTCGTACACGCATTTCCACAAACACGTACAGGGCATATACATTGTGAGATGGTATGAGCCTCGAGATATGGGACAAGAAGTGCACGAGCGACAAACACGAGCGGCGCAGTGTTTGTCAATCTGCTACCAGATCACTTTACTGCTCAAACTGTACTCTAACACATTACTCTGCAAAAAAACAAGTACAAATTACAGTAAGCTAAAGTCAATTAGCACAAAACTAGACAGACCCAGTTGAGAAAAAGCTGTTGTTGATCAGAAATTGTTGACACAAAACTAGACAGACCCCTGCTGAGATAATTTAAGAAACTTCAAATCTTGAAAACCTTTTTGAGCATTTGTTAGGAATCTTTACCAGTGTAGTAGATTTAGACATAATAATAACCCAAGAAAACTCCAATGGACAATTCTTGAAAATGGGCATTAAAGATTAATAAATTAGGCAATAAATGAGGATATTGAGACATTAATAACGTAAAAATGAGACGGAGAAAACGAAACATACACAGTTACAGGCTGTGGAATGGAAAACAACCCTATCAAAATAAAGACTCTGAAGCGTAGGTTAGTCTATACCACTAGGTCTACTACTGGTTCTATAGCTGTAAGATGTGGGTTAGAGAGAAAGAGACTGAAGACAGA
The DNA here is from genome assembly GCA_032359685.1 of Pittosporum tobira. Taxonomy (NCBI): domain Eukaryota; kingdom Viridiplantae; phylum Streptophyta; class Magnoliopsida; order Apiales; family Pittosporaceae; genus Pittosporum; species Pittosporum tobira. The sequence continues at coordinate 27,772 of JAUMHB010050309.1, forward strand.
GAAAGAGACAGGTGGTTAATTAACAACCCATTTCATCTCTCACTCTCGTCAGCCATTAAGAGCTGCATAACAAGCCAAGCTCTCTCTCTTCTATCTCCATATCCATAAGTAAAACACACTGGAATTTTTACCAATCAAACACACACACACACACACACACACACACACACACAGAAATATTTGGATTCTTGATTTTGGACGTTTCCTGTATCATACCGATAATTTATAAATATTAAATTTCTTTAGATAAAAAAGTTGAAAATGATAATATGGCATAGAGCCATGGAAAGTAGTCTTGCTTTATTTCCATTTCCAGATCACCCATAGCTTTCAGTTACGCTCTCTTTATCCTTTTTACACACACGTATTAAATTAAACCAACGCTGGGAATACTCGTTTCCTTAAAACCTAGAGTCGCGCTCGACTAGTATAAACATATTATAAAATTTTGATTGATTATTTTAATTTGTTATTTTGCTATAAAATTTAATTGATTATTTTAATTTTGTTATTTTTTTTATGAATATTTAAAATTATTCATTTGAATTGTTATACTTTTTTGGGCTCCCAATTTGTAATCGACTGACATATAGTTAAATGATTTAAAAATAAATTTTACTTTACATTAAATAATTTTATCAATTAAATTTAAATAATTTAATATTTGACTTAATTTAATTTAATACATTGATCATATTCATACTTTCTTTGAAAGACAGATTACGCCCCTTAGAAATTGTTTATCAAATATTGTCCCTTGCCCGTAGGTCTTGACACAAGATTAGAATTCTAACTTTTTTAGAATGGCATGTCAGTGATGGCTTGCACCCCCCCCCCCCCCCCTCCTTTTCCCTGCGGAAGGAGATTTTCTTCGCCTATCACCTAAACTGCGTAGGAAAGGCCCAAAGTCAATCTTAGGAAACAGTGAAGTTTCAATAGGTCTTTCTGTCTAGGTGCACATAGTCCGCATCTTCACAAATATGTTCTATTTAACCGAGTCTCTCTTCGAGATAGTGTCCAGATCGTTACAAATAAATTATCTAACTTATTTTTAATTTATTAAAAAACATAGTTCACCACTCTAATTATTATTCATAGTAGAACTCTAAAAATAAAGATTATTTAAATAATTTGTACATAAACGTATTTCATATTATCAATTAAAAGTTCATTGTTACCATCTTTGTATGATAGATGGAGCATAAACAAGCACATGCGTTTATATATACTAGATCATGTGCTTATGAATGCACGGATAAAACTTTGTAGGCTGCATAAATGGACTTATTTTAAGCTACCTTGTGTAAAAAAATTGTCATGTATGTGTGTTGAGAAAGACAAATGAAAAATTGACTATATTTAGTTGAATTAATGTAAATATTTAAAGTTTTTGGTATTTTTTCTCTTGGATTTCAGTAACATATTTATTGTATCAATTAAGATAATGAAATTCTTGTTGTTGTATTAATTGTGGTATGTTAAAATGGTAAGTTCTTTATTTTTTTATGTTATTTAATATCATATATTAGTTTGATTGTTTTATTTTCTCTATATTTAAAATCTTTCAGTAAGTCTCATATTTTCTTGATTAAAAGTTTTGTATTTTTTTGGTCCTTCTTTAAAAAATAATATATAATTATTTTTGATTTAAAAAAATTCACGTTTATATTTTGGTACGCATTTATTCTTATATTTATGCATACTTTCTTTTTTTTATTTCTTAATTTTCAATATATGGAACTAAAATGGTATATTTTTTTTTCAGTATAATTCAAAAGAAAGAGAATCAAATCAACATATATAAAGTCAATAAAAGGTCATGTGAGGAGGAATTGAAAGAATTAAATTATTATAAATAAAGTAGCTATAATCTATACAACTCATTTAAAATATTATCCCGAATTAATTAGGTCGCTATGTGATTCATAAATAGGTTAATACATTTATATATTGATGGATATATATAAAGATGTAATTACCAAAAAATTAAATGAGTTAGTTAAGATTTGTGACCAAGTTAAGAGACAATTTGCACCTAATAAAAATGTGAAATTAAATTTTTTGAGTTTGTGCATATATATATAT
>JAUMHB010050310.1:2523-16615 GCA_032359685.1 Pittosporum tobira
TCCCAAGTATATGAACTGAATCATATTTCATTAGATATTCGATGTGATATAATTATCTTAACAGTCAAATTAAATTAAGACATAAGATTTGAATTTTTCAGGAGGCTAAACTAAAAAGTGACAAGATTCCAAATTAACCTTAAAAAGTAGACTAAAAGTTTTGGGTATGCATTGGGATAGGTAATTATTGTTGCCATTGAAGTGCTTATTTATTCAATTGATTTTGTAAAATGGTCCAAATCTTTTGGATTGTTTTCGTAATTAATGAAATATCTTTTGTCAACAAAAAAAGAAAAAACAAATACGCTTTTCATATTTTTTTAATAATTGATTAGAAAAAAATTAGGAGCTCTAATTACTTATTCTCTAATATATCTCGCAAAAAGAGTTACAATTTCTGTATTTTTTTAACTGATTCTCTTGAATGTGATTAGAAAAGGGACAAATCGAGAAGGCAAAGTGAAGATGATGGAGGCAGCCTCAAATCTGAATAGGTGCTGTAAAGGTTTCAGAAACTGATCGGCCACGAGTTAAAAGGATTTGATAGAGATATTAATTAATTAATTATTACCAACTATAGTCCTTCATTTTACCTGCTGTCAGATAAATTCATTTTACATTGTGGAGGTTATTGTTGTAATCATACATATTGTAACACTCCCCTCCCCCTCTTTGGATTTTTGGTGGTGTACATTAATTGATTTTGCATATGTAAAAGTAATATTAGAAAGAATAAATTCTTCAATTTTGTGGATTTGTACATTTGAACTCATGGTGATTAGAGGTGATCATTTTCTCACTGTTTGGAAGAAGAAGAGAGTCAGAGACCATGCCAAGGCACTGCCCTGGTTAGGATTTGTTGACAACATGTTTTCTAACAGCACATTAAATGAAATATAAATCGAAATCTCAGTCCACGAGGTTCATTTTCGTCACCTAATGGTTGAGTGGGGTGCTCTTACCACTTGAATTAACTTATAATTTATGTTGTTGATGGCTTGACGTTTTTCAACATCTATTTTACAAGATGGTCTTATTTTTAATATTAAGGATACATGTTGCTTAGTTGCCGGTGGATTGATGGGCTTAATAGTTAAATTAGGGTTTTTAATTTAAGAATATGTATTTTTATTTTTATTTTTATTTTTGCTAAGCTTTGTATCAATTTATGTTATCGTCGTTAAAATAATAATAATAATAATATCAATTTTCTTTTCCTGCTCCATATTTTCTGAGTCCAACACGTCCAAATTTGAGTGTTACTATTTGTTGACAACTTTTCAATTTATTTCCCAATTTCCATTTTCCAGGAAATGATTTGACAAATTTCCATTTTCTTTCCTGTTTTCATATTTTTCTCTTGCTCTTTTCCAAGTTTCCATATAAAAAGCCTCAAACTTTGTTCGATAACAGAGGGTAGGGAAATGAGGAACAAAAGAAAAAGCAGAATTCAGTTTATTTACTTTCCAAATTAGCTATCCAACTTTGACTTTTTTTTAGACGAAATGACTATTTCTAGAATTTACTTCTCTACCATTTCTTATAAATTACTAGTGGTGAAAATATGACCACAGGAGACTAAATACAGTTTAGTGCAAACTCTAGTATTTATAATTTTAAAATGTGTCACCATATATGTTTTACTTCTAAGATTATTAATTTTGACTAAAAAAGTCAAAATAGAAATTTATTTTGGAACACATGAAATAAATATTTATATAGGCCTCATCATAGATGACACAAGATATATTGTGTGACAACCCCAATTTCCCCTCATAGCTAATATTCTTGGAAATCGTGCATCAACATCATCATTTGGATAATCGAGATTACCCAATTATCCCTCCCTCAGCATGCTTATCCCAAGGTTTATTACAATCATACATCCAGTACGGAAATGTAAATTTATCTAACTATTACAATCACACTTCTATGTTGTACAAATATACAATCAAAAGTCGGCTGCCCGTCTAGTTAGACAAAAACACCCCAAATGCTCTACCTCTCTTGCGGTGCATCTAAGCATGCGTTTTGCTCCTCGTCCCTCGGTATGGGTCCTCGCGGGTTCCTAGCTGTGAAAGGGGACATAAAATGTGGAACAGTGAGTCAATGGCCCAGCAAGTACAATTCAGAAATAATTCAAAGCAAAAATCGTTAAACTTTTTAAAATTATTCATTTTTGAACATAACTAACATTTATTGTACCATAGCATAAAGAAAAGTGAGAATGCATAACATTTCTTGTTACCATCATTTACCGTTACATTCTCCGCTTAGTCGTAACACAAATATTGACCAAAAGGGGACTGTCAGCGAGTGTGCTCAACGCAACGCAGGGAATTACATTCTGCGTCATTGGACTCGTTCCTATGTAATCCCGAAGTTTTACCGACTTCATCATTTCATTTGCAATACTCAACATTTTCATTTAAAATATTTCATTTATGCATAACATTGAAAACTCGAGCCATTTCTCTGTTTTTGAAAACGTCTGCTTGAAGCACTTTTATGAACATTTAATATGCAACATAAGAATCGGAAGTATACTTGCCTTGAACCGATTAATTTGGGTGTTAATAACCTTGCCTTGGTTTCCCAATTCAGCCCCTAGCATCAAAATGATTTAAAAATGTCATTCTAGGGTTTCCATATCCTTAAACCTTCCTTGGCATTTAATTCTTACCATTTGCAGAACTTATTGCAGCAGTAGCCTTAATCATCTAACAACTTTTGAAGCAGAACAGGTGTGATTATGATTTTGGTCAACTCAGAAACTAGACTTTCATAGCTTCGTTTTGATATAAAAATGACCTAAGTTTAATTTTGTATGAAAAAATTATAGTAATTTGAAGTTCAGCATTTTCTGCAAAAAATTGCTCTAACATTGCTTTTCATAAGCCTACTTTGAGCACTTTTATAAAATATTAAAAAACTCCAATTTGAGTAATTCTTTCGGGACAGTAAACATAACTTGTCCCAATCTGCAAAAAAAAAAAAAAAAATCATGATTTATTCCTGTATATATTATTTTTGGCAGATTGCCAAAGTTGGCCAAAATTAGAATTTTTCCAGAAAATTTACTTTGCTTCTGTCGTTTTTTTCAAAAATCCGGAAAAAATATCAAACAACCATTTCTACTCAATTCTTTTTGATAATAGCTTCTTCTTTAAGTTATATTTCATTACAAAAAACTTTTGCGCAAAATGCACGAGCCAATTATTTTATATTGATTTTACCGTGAAAATCGTCGTTTAAGAGTTTTCTGGGCTACTTGGGAATCATGCATGCATAGTTCCCTTTTAGCCAAGCTAGTTCATACCTCAGCAACACCACTTGAAACCAACTTTGTACCATTATTTAACCAACCTAGCATGATAATATAGCTGAACATCTTACATATATACAAGCTAAGCATCCAAATTCATCACAAACACCAACATTGTACCTCATCCTCCTCCATGCATATCTCTTTCTATATACCACTATCTAAGCATGTTTGGCTACTAAAATATACTTTAAATTCAGCATGGAAGTACCTTATCTTATTTAGAAACTAATAATCTTGCCAAGGGAAATCTTAATCAAGCATGAAAATCATACCTTTCTTGCAAGCAACAACCGAAAATGTCTAGCCTTGCTTCCTAGCCAGCTAAGCTTTTACCCGAGCCCCTTCTCCCTTGTTGAACCTCTGTCCGTGATTCCCCCAAGCAAGAGTTGATGATCTTTTTAGGCTATTATGATAGTAAGCAAGCTTGTGTGTGTGTTTGCTCAAGGAAAATTTGCAAATATTTTGGGTTGCTTCACTTTTTCTCTCTAAGTTTCTATGTCTCTCTCACTATATTTTTCTAATGCAATGGACGTCCCCTCTCTTTCTCTTGCTCAACAGTGGTTTAAGAAGGAAAAGATGATATTTGTTTGTTACTTCCCATATACCACAAACTCTTGACACTTTACATCATAAATTGTTGACACCACAAAGATTCTTAAGAAAGCTTCTTCCTTTCCCCCAAAAAGTCCACATAACCACACTAACACCTTGGTCAACACACACTTATACACTCCCTCATGGCTGAATTTTAGTAGGGTTGGGCCCTTGGCTCACCCTTTTTACTTCCAAACTCAAGTTTTACTAAGCTCAATTGCATCTTTTATTTTCTTATTATTTGGGTTGAGCTCATCTATTTAAGTCTATTTCTATATTAAATTAACTAGGACAAAAATTTTAGCGCAACATTTTAAACCTTCTAGCCCTTTAAGGCTAGAGTTTTTTTTTTTTTTTTTTTTCCCACGGCCCATCACGAGTTGACTTGCCACACATTTTCCCGAATCAAGCATTTTTATCTGCATAAAATTTTATCATACATATTAATATTGCAATTATAATGTTTACAAGTCCTCTTCTTTACATAAGAATTTTAAAACTTCTATTTTTATCAAAAATTACATGCTTAGACATATTTTGAATTCTCACATATTGGATCAACATTATCACTAAATCTGTCATCGGTGGAAAGATCTAACAATTTAAGAGTCTTCCCACCAATTTAGGAGTTTCATCATCCATTACAATTTTTATAACCTTCCAATAGAAATTATTACAAATGGTGAATTGAATTTGAAGCAGACGACATAAAGTTCAGTGGATTATGTCAATACAAAATTTACCATCCACCCATCCACCCATCCACCACAATTTGTAGTGAATGTCAATTGAAATTAAGATAGGAGCTTAATTTTATCTATCCCACGTTATCCGTAAATTATGTGATTCTATCTCAAGAAATAACAAAGGAGTATCTATTTTTTTTTTGAGTAACTACTAGTAAGAATTTCATTCCATCAATAAACAAGTACATAAAGTAATAAAAACTAAAAATAAAAGATGAAATACAAATGAGACATTCCAACTGACCACTAGCAGTTCCAGAAATGCAATTAAAAGTCCACCCGCAGAGATTTGAACATCCTCCAGAAACAAAGATTTTTGTCAGTATCCGCATAAGAATACTCCACAGGATGGATTTTGTTATTTCAACTTCGCTTTCAGATTAAAATTCTCAATTTCGATTGCATTTCTTACTTTCGGTTTAGGAATTACGCAGCTCTCACGAAAAAGATAGCAGCACCAAAAATCCATTATGATTGATTTACTGTTGGTGCTGACCACAACTTCACTTTCTTGTCGACACCTGAAGTGGCTAATGCCATTATTTTTTTGTCCCCTGTTAAAATAAGCAAAAGTTCAAACAAATATCGAGTCCTCAGCTGAAAAAACCTATATATTGGACTAGTAAATTTTTAAAAGTAGGACGAAATTTACCCATCCGTATTCTCATTGGTGCCCATGCAAGGTCTGTGATGTCACCTGCATGATTGACAAATGTCAATACAGATTTGCAAAAAGAATACTTTATAAACATCATGATCATACGCACATTATTCAAGAACAACATGCGGATGTATTATCAGTGCTGAAAATAGAACAAACATCAGCAGATAGTTGCCATATATGGACATAAATTTTACAAAAATGCCAATGTGAATATAGTGAATTGCAGTATAATAGTATCACAAAGCATATATTGCCACAAAGTCCTTTTACTGAGGCCATGAAATGTTTTCACATACTAGTCACAGTATCAATATTACCTTCATAGAGCAGAATCAGAAAACAGCTAACTATAGGGAAAGAGTACAAAAGAAAATGAGAAACAAGTAGGAAATTTGAAAGTAACGAATACATACCATCATGTGCCTTATCAGCTGTATCCAAGACCTGGCCCGTTTCAGCAGATAACCACTGCAATAGTGGGCCATGAGTAGCTGCCAGTATCTTCCCATCAGGCGAGATACTGAGACGATCATAGTGCAAAGTGTTTCCATTTGAATCATGAAGTGGAATAGGAAACACCTTCAAAGTTTTCGGGTCCTCATCAAGATGATATCGAACTAAATGAAAAAACAAACAAATTCAGCATATATCGGAAATTACTTCTTAAATTTTAGCATCAGTAGACTAAGAACTTCGCAAAAGATGTAAGAAGACTCGTGGAATTAAACTACCATTGATATTCCAGATTCTCATTGAACCATCCTTTGATGACGTTATAATTTGTTCCGAATTAGGAGTGAAGCACAACCAAGTGACGGCACTCTGGAAATTCCGCCATATGGACAGACAGTAAAAAGGACAAGGCATGAGCAAACATGCATGGCATTATGGTAATAAAGTTACTATAAGGAACACAATAACAAGAAATTGAAAATGTCAAATGAAAGAAATATTGATTGAAATGGTGAGTGACAATTTTTCAATTAGAGCATAAATTCTCATCAATACTCAAATAGATGTATGGAACATTTAGCATGCAAATAGATACATGTACAATATGAAATTTATGACAAAAATAACCTTATGCCCTTTGAGCTGCATAACTCTTGTGACCTCCTTAACTGAACCATCCTTTGAGTACACAATCTCCCAAACCTGAAAATAACATGAAAATAACATGTAAATAAGGAATGACAGTTCACTACTTGAAAGTACAAAACATGAACGCATACACTAATACATATGAGAAAAAGACAATTTAATATGGATGCTACAATTCAAAATTCGCTTTCTCTGTATCAAATCATATATAAAAGTAAGTTTGCCATGTGAAGTGGACAAGATTTGTAAGAAAGAAATTTGTTTCTTAATTAGCATGTAAAACTCAACTCGTATGTGTATTATAGGACGGAAAGAGTATAAAAAATCCTCAATTCATGCTTGTATGATGGTTTGAATTTGACACATTAAACTTATAAGGCAGGTGTTACACCTTCACGTCAGCAGTAAAAGCTGCAGCAGCAATAAAGCGCCCATTTGGAGATATAGTAGCCATGTTGTTTTTGAGCTGATTAGTATCAACATTCCCAACCACTTTTCCACTTTTTGCATGCCAAAGTATGATATCGGTTTCTGAAATATAATCAATCTCAAGAAAATTACAATCAAACAAATAAAAAAGAAGATTACTTTGGAAAATAAAGAATATGACTGTGCATCAGAAATCTTACATTTTTTTTTTTTTAGGGGGGGGGAGATAACGGTGAAAATAAGTTCGTATAAGTTAAAAATAGTTGATATAGAACAAGCAACTACCTTCGGAACATGATGCGACGACTGTACTCCCATCTGCATTACCATAAGTTGATGTAGCTCTAGCTAAGGTGATGATATCTCTTTTGTCGTGAACTTTGTGGTGTTGCCATTTGATTTCTGGTAAAGGAAGCTTGGGCTTCTGCTTAGGGTCACCCGAGTTGGGCTGCTCGTCTCCATACATGTATAAAGAAGAACCAGAAAGAGCATGGCAAGCCACAATAATGGAAGATGCTTCATCGCCAAACGCGACTCCTACCGGATGAGCTCCAGGTGGCAAGTTGATTCTCAGAAATCTGCATAGGTAAGAGACTACAGACTTACTGATTTTCACTGCATTTTGGACTATTTAAAAATAAAATAAACATAATAAATAATTTTTAAAAAAAGGTATCCAAGAAAAATTGAGGTTCATACTTGAAGCTTTTACTTGAAGCATCATCTACCTTAAAAACCCTGACCACTCCATCACCACAAGCTGCAGGAAGAAGGACCAGAGAAATAGTAAGGACAGAAAAACATTTCCTGTGAATTATGTTTCCTAAAATGTAAGACTGGAAGGAAATAATTACTAGTGAATGACATAGATACAGGATATCTTCAAATAACATATCTTCTATTAATAAAATCAGAATTTTTTGTCATAACGTTGAATTCTCACAAAGCAAAATAATAAATGATTAATAGGCATGGTCCGGTACAGAAGGTTATCACAAGAGCCATGGTCTCCCTCTATGGGAAAAAACTAATGCTAAAGCATCTCCATTTATAGAATGAAGTTGGTGGTAAATGGTCTTCACAGATTGAAACTAAACACATAAGTCAATACGACGATTACATTTGGAAATTTTATGTTCAAGATAATCTATTAATGTGAGACATTGTAGTTCAATTTTTACTTCTAATTTTTTTTTTCCAACTTCTTTATTCATAAATACGGAGAATTACATATTTGATCTTGTAAACATAAACTAGACAGAATACGCTTAGCTTGCAATTCTTCAGTTATTCACAATCCTTTTAGTGGCAAGCTTCAATATGGAAGTTATATGTTTTAATGACTCACTACATATGCCAAAACCTCTGAAAAAAACACTCGATTACATATTCTTCTCCAACGACCAAACTTAATAAAAAACTTCATAAGGAACATATCACAGAAACCCAAGCATGCATCAGATGTAACCAAAAAAGTGCGTGAACCTATAATTTGCAAATATTAAACAATTTTGTCGAGCAACAAAGTCAAAAACATGAAACCAATCCCATTACCAGTTACCAAACTGCAGCCGTCTGATGAGAAGCTTAGGCCAGTAACAGTATCTGCATGACCTTTCAAAGTATTCAAATCCAGAGGGTGATGCCGCTTGTTCGCTTCCTGCATTCAAAACCATAACCGATAAGAGATACAAAAGGTAGGGTAGAGCGAGGGCCCGCAGATCATAAAATTTCATTCAAGACAACTAATGTTGCATCAGAGAGAGATAGTGGGTCCCTGGTATCAGTATTCCAATCGCACTCTCAATAATTAAAACAATCAAGCCAGATAGAGATAGAGAATCATCTGCCATTATTGTTTAGGTCATAAATTTTAGTTTTAAGTCAATTTATAAACCATCAGACAGCGATAGAAAGTAGTTTTGGTATTTGGAACTAGGTTTTTCTTCCAATAAGTGAAGCAATCAAGTGACCAAGACACAGAATCATTAGTCCAACAAAGATTTGGCATTCAACAATCTGAAAATAATGGAGTGATAGAGAGTAAACAAAAAATACAAAGTCTATTGTTTCAATCCAAATATTCACATTAAAAACAGTTCAAACTTTAAGAATAAATAGAAAAGGTATCAATCTTAGCATTTGCTCAAATCAAAGTATAAAGACTCACAAATATTTTTAAAACTAGCTAAAAATTCTACTCCTCCGTACCATAAAATGAGTTCCATTTGCAAAATTTACAATCTTTAAAGATACATTTATCTCATATTTAACCCTAACTATGTCATTTTATACTACTAAAAACTATTGCCTTCAATCAATTAAAAGACCTAAAATCTATTGTTTTCCATCAAATATTTTAATAACTGCGTGCGTATGATATAATAGACTAATCCCAATAGTAAATAAGCCCCAGATTTGAACTGAAATGTAAACCTTATCAGCGGCATGAGAGTGAGGCTTTGAGTGAGATTTCTTGGAGCTGAGCTGCGGAGGCTTGGACGAAGGCTTCTGATTGGCCTGAAGTGTCTCCTTCTTCGCGATTGATTCAATTTCCGATTTTCTCTTGCGGAAATAGTTTCCGAATAGTACGAAAACGATCAGAGCTCCGAGAATAACTGATATAACTGCAATCGGAACCACGGACTCCATTGATTTTAGCTTTGTTCGAGTTACAGGACCTGATTTCTGCACTGAGATGGTGATGATGATTGATGAAAGTTACACGATCACTGCAAAATTAGATTGTGAGCAATCTATACCACGCTAAGGCTACTTCGTGCTTTATACTAACTCCGTCCCGTCATAATTAGAATGGTTTGATTTTTCAAAAAATGTGTTAAATTATTTAAATTATTTTTAATAATATTATAATTTAAATAATAAAATAATAATTAAAATAGTGAAATATATTATTATTTTTATAATTTTAAATAATAAAATAATAATAAAAATAGTATATTATAATATTAAAATAATAAATAAAGTGATGAATCATATTTAATAAAATAAGAATAAAATAGATATTTTATAATTTTAACTTTACTAAAAACAAAATTATAATTATTGTGGGACTAACAAAAAAAGTAAGTGTTTTATTTATTTTGAGACGAATAGAGTATATATTTTGAATTTTATTTTTTTATGAAAATAAAAAATAAATAAATAATATTTACTAAATCATAATAAATAAATAGATATTAATCTTTAAAATTCAAATGATACTATATTACATGTTTTCAAATAAAATCAAAGAGAAAAGTCACCATCATCACAAATTCACAATCTCTTTTCATTTAATTTTTTTCGAAATTCTTATTTTTGCAAACTATTGAAACGTGATTTGACTACAGCCGTATCAAAAATGATTGTGTATGATATCATATGATATTCTTACTACAATAATAATAATTCTAAAATTAATTAATTTGATCCAAAAAAAAAAAGCAAATATGAAAATTTTAATATAGGTAGAGACGGTTGATCAATTCTTATAGAAACTAGTATGAATGTCCGGCGTTGTCCGAACTAGACACAATTATTTATTGATATATTATAAAAAATTATTATAATTTTTTTCAATATTTAATTAATTTTAAGTAAAAATTGTTGATACTAATTACATACATATAACAATTATTTATTTGTTTGATAAATATATTACTGAATTTTATTTTAAGATAAATTATTTAATTTTGTTGTTATGCAAATAATAATCTATTATAATTGTTTTGAAGTTTATTGGGTTTATGTTCATATAAAAATAAATTAGATGTTATTTATAAATTTTTAAGTTTTTGTTGCCCATTTTTTAATTCTTATATTTACTTTTATTGGTAATAATTTTTTTAATATTGTTTTTTTACATATTTATTAGAGGTTTGAATTTAATTAAATAGTGATTTCTTTAACATAAATTATACATATAGTAGATGTGTCATACTTACTTTTATTAGTAATAATTTTTTTATCAATAAGTTTATATTAAATATTTGTTTGAGTGTTAGGTTTAACAATTTATAATTGAAGTGTAGTTAAGTGATGATTTCGATTAAGGTGTTAATAATTAGAATTACTTATACTTCAATATAATTGAAAATCAAATTTGTATATCATTGACAGAAATATACAATAATATTTAATATTTACTATGTATTTTATCATATGGGTTTAATATGATCTATAGGAATAGATTACAGAGAATTTTTAAGGGATAAATTTAAGATTGGTCATAACATATGAACTAGATTATAATTCATAAATTGTCAATTATAACAAATAATTTGTATATATGTGTGTGTGTATGTGTATTGTATCTAAAACTTTAACTGTGCTTTTAGAGCGATTGACCAAAACGAAGTATACGACAACCTGATTCACGAGGCTCTAACTGGTATTCTATAATTCATGCAAAAAACAAGCTCAGAATAGTCCACTTCAAAACGTCGCCGGTAAAATGATAATCAGTACGTCACTGTCAAACGATTTAGAGAGTTGGGATCACTGGAATTCTTAAGATAACCAGATCCGTTAAAAGCTGAAACATAGATCAAGCACATGGATAAAATATTCAATGTGCTAAGGTTTTAGGATAAGCAAAAAGTCTAATTTGCTAGTTTCATACTTCAAGGAAAGGCAGACCATCGGTGGGAATCAGCGAATCAATGAAATAATAAATATTTTATTTAAAATACAAAACTTATTGTTTCACTCAACTATCTCTTTGTATCTAATTTTTCTTTCTTCCTACTTCCTTTATGAATAATGAAGAGTATTCTAAAGAATTTTATATTTTTCCTAAATAGATATGCATTTTTGTAATTAAGATAATATCAATTGGACGGAAAGAGTATAAGCTAGCTATTAAACAACCACTTAATTAACTAACTAATAACCCTATTATTATGTCAATCGCTGCTTGTAACTCATAAACCAGTTGTTTGCTGCCAAGATCACTAATGTGGCTATTATCTTCTGCAACATATCAAAAACAATTCTTGCACTATTATTCTGGCGCAAGAGAGTAATAGAAGTATGCAGAACAATCCCAAAATCTAATTTTCACAATTTATATTATTGTAATTTAAATTAGTCACAAGACATAAAGAATAAATCTTTTGTCTAAAAAAAAAATGTCATGACATGTATAACAATAAAATTATGTATTTCATTTTTATAAAAAAAATTGTTTATGTGAGTCAATTCAAATTTTAAGCGACCGATGTTTTTTCGCTTGAATTTTTTTAATTTGTGTACTTTTGATGATTGTACCACTTTTATTTTCTTTTTCTAGAGCGCGGGAGTATATTCTACAAATGCTTAAGCACAATATTCTGCTATTGTAATGTCAGTCAATTACATGATTAATTTAATTGCGATAATTAAATTAAACATGTAATATTCTCATTTTTTGTATCGATGATACAGATTTAATTGCGATAACCATACATTAATTAATTGCAATAATCCTAAATTAATTATCACTTCTGTTTTTAGATTTTAATCGACATGGGTGAAAATGGATGAAACTTAAAAAAGGAGCATAAAAACGTTGAAGACTCTTGTCATACAAGAATCGAACTTGCTACCACATCCATTCCATGACGTGTTCGTAAAGGGTGAAGTTTCTAACGACTAATGATTATAAAGTCGCAATGTTTAAATGCGTTACAGTTATAACTTAAAAGTCTTATCACTTCTTGTATTATTCTTTTGAGTCGCATGTTATTAATATATGACATTTTTGTGTAAAATACTACATTTGATGATAAATTAATACTCCATCTATTCTATATTAATAGTCGTTTTAACTTTATGTACATAGATTAAGACCAATGATAAATATTAATGTTTAATTTTAATTTTATCATTTATTAAAAAATTATGAGCAAGATGGAGAAAGACATTAGGGAATTAAAACACATTGGAAAGATGAGAGAAATTAAGAATAATATAGGAAAATATTCTTTTAAAAAATTATAAATGATAATTATTTTAAAATAAATTTAACCTTCTAAAAAGATTATTATTTTTAAAATAGAGGGAGTAACTCATATAACAAAACACATTGAGAGTAGAAAAAAACTAAAATTGATGAACCACAATTAATGTCAATCATAGGAAAAGTAATAATATCATAAACCGTAACGTAAGGAAATTCTTATTATAATCAGTAAGAGTAGACTAATCCACGAACCTTTAACATTTTGTAGTCTCGTTATAATTTTTTGGCCAAAATCACTTAAGAGTTGCTCTCCACTCTAAATTTGGGATTGTCATTCCCTTTAAACCCATTTCAAAATTATTAATAAATTTTTAATTTTAGAAAAAGTAACATGAAATTTCCTCCATTTATGATATAGGATGAGAGCTTAGGTCTTCATTACCGCAAAGGAAAATGGCTCAAGTTATGCTTTTTAACTACACTTTTTCTTGAGGTAGGGGGAGCAAAGTTGCTACTTTTATTTTGGACGATGTTTGACAAACCAAACAAACTATATTGACTCATCTGAATATCATACAAAACTCAAGGGAACTAATATCGAAGCTCTTTGAACAAGCACACACAATGAACTAATTTAATTACCCTATTATTTCCTAATGCATAAAATGGCACACAAACAAATTTTTCCGACCACATTTTTGTACTGGAAAATGATCAAATGCAAGGCTGAGGATACAAAATCGCATCGATCATCAACTGCAACTTGTAATTGATATCCTATCTCCTTGCTCGACAAAATTCTATATTCTAATGTCATCAATGGAGAGTTCTTTTCCAGACAGATTCTTTAGTTTCTGCAGCATGGGAAAAACTCAAGATTTCATCTATGAGAATCAAATGTAGTAATTTCAAGAAATGAAAATAACCATCTTCCTTTCGAAAATAGTGATAGTTATTCTGTATGATAATTCTAATTTAAACTATAAAGTGATAACAAGTTCTCAATATGTCATTATTACTTTTTAACTAGATCGAGTATACGTACATTTTTAGCTGATGTTAGAATATATATGTAAAAGTAAAGCCTTTTTTTTTTTTGTTAATTCGTCAGTTTAGAAATGTATTTTTAATGTTGGAAAGGAACGAGTATATTCTAAATTTTGACTAAAGTAGAATTCATGAAGGCATAAAAAAAGAGGGAAGAATTGGCAAACTACTACCTCAAGGTACTGTGGTGGATCATCGAGACTGGTTGAACCAAGGACAACTTCCCTCCTTAGTTTTGT
>JAUMHB010050321.1:0-16612 GCA_032359685.1 Pittosporum tobira
ATTATTATTATTGGGATCCATTTCAATCTCTTTCTGGCGAGTGTGTTACACTTGCCGTTAAAGTGGATGGAAATGAGGTAACGTGCTTTGTTTTGAAAACCTCGGGTGGTTTAGAGTTGACTTTTATAGCTGAGGTGGGGCGATGCAATTTTGGTGAAACCATAGGTGGTAATTTGCATTTTACCCTATTTAAAAAATTAATTTTTATTGAAAATTATGAATACAAAAAAATATCCCCCCTATTTGAAATTTCTAGATCCGCCACTGTTTCACAACTAAAGTTATAGGGATCTCGTGGGTAGTGCACTCGCTTTGCATAGTTTGATCTCATGCTTCTCCAATTGATTACATAGTAACATGGGGATGTAGCTCAAATGGTAGAGCGCTCGCTTTGCATGCGAGAGGTACAGGGTTCGATACCCTGCATCTCCATTCAACTCTCTCACTATTTTTTTTTATTTAATTTATTATTATTATTATTTTAACTTTTCTCACTTGTTTGTGAAGTATTACAGAGATGTAAAAGCTTGGGCTCATCAGGCAAGTTATAAGGAACAGTCATATGAACGTACGAGTTCAATCCCCAGCAATCACCATTTATACTTAAATATTGAGAACATAAAAGAAAAACTAATAACAAATGAGATTTTATTTATTTTTATTTTTGGGAAAAGCAATACTTACAGGAGGCCTACTAGTTTGACATAACTTATAATTTATTTATTAATTAAAATATATTATAAACTAAAAAATATATCTATTGACTAATTTTTTAAAACAAATTGACCATATTATTATACTTAATTTATAATTTTTTTAAAATTAATAAAAATAATTAATTTTAAAAATAAATTATCATCAATTTAAATAATCATTATCAAACACGCTCTAAGGAAGACTTGGTAATATTAGGAATTTAATAGGGCATAAAAAAATGACAGAAAATCCCTCCAAACCATTAAAGGACATGTGGTATATATGGCCCATGGTTTCTGAAAACTAGGTCATCAACAAGAAGCCAAGCCGAAGATGCTAATAAGGAACGCAATCCGTCCACGTCCAGCCTCCTTTGATGTCAAAATGCTTCAGAAATAGATTTTTAAAAAACTATTGGCCTTTGTTTTTTTTTGTGTCACTCTCTTCCTTTCTGATACTAGATTTTTAAATTTTTAAATTAATTATATTTTGTTGCAAAGCATTGGGTTTCGTGAAAAGTCCAAATGTGTTATTTAAATGTTGTTTCATCTGTTGTTTAATAATTAATTCAATTGTTGTATTATATTTAAATTTATTAATTATTAAAATTAATTATAAATTTTATATTTAATATAATTATAAATTATTAAATTGAATTGAATTGAGACAACAAATGTAATAACATATAATATAATAAATTTAGACTCTTTGGTTTGTTGTGTCACATGTGTGCATGTTCTGTGTCACATGTGTGCATGTTCTGGTCTGTACATTCTTAAATTCCCTGGCAAAGACTATTTATGCAACCCAACAGCCGAACAATAATTTAATTACGAAACCAAAAAGAAACAATTATTTAATTACGAAACCAAAAAGAAAGCAACACCAATACTTTCTCCCTCGTGATCTTTCACTTTGCCAGCACATCATTCTTAACCCACCTCAATCCTCAAAATCATGAAAATGAACATCATTAAATCCAATAAATTTACGTACGAAATTGACAACTTATACAATTAATACTATAGTGGTGGAACAAAATTCAATCAATAAAAATATTGATATGCTTGTCAAATTTAAAAGTTGTTAGATGTAAATAAATAACGTTGTAAGTAGATGACTTTTAATATTAAATAATGTTTTTTCTGTTTTATAAATGGAATATTTTTCTAGACAGGGAAATGAAGATCACAGTGGCTATATATATATATATATATATATAGAAAGCTGAGACTTGACACCATGACTTTCACCAACCTTTTATCAACACTTCTTTATTTATTAGTAGTGCTCTCCTCTTCTTATACAACCTCAGATCAGATCTTGAACCCGCCGGAAGCGGAAGCCGAAGCCGCCGCTGCCGTGCTGGACATAGAAGGTCATCAGCTCCAAGACGCCACAAAGTACTACATACTCCCTGTCCAGAGTCACGGAAATGGCGGCGGCCTTGCCCTCTCCTCCCGAGACGGGACGTGCCCGTTCTACGTGATCCAGGAAAACAACGAACTCTCCAACGGCCTACCGTTAAGATTCTTAGCAAATAACAACAAACAGGGAGCCAATATAAGCTTGTCTGCTGACGTGAACATTGTGTTTCATGCTGCAACAATTTGTGTACAATCAACAGGGTGGAAACTTGGTGGAGTAGACGAGGTAACGGGCCGGAGATACGTGAAAAGTGGGGGCCTAACGGGTCGACCCGGGATGAACACGGTGAGTAACTGGTTCAAGGTTGAAAAGTATGATAATAGTTATAAGATAGTGTATTGTCCTAGTGTTTGTAGTTCTTGCAAGTTTGCGTGTGGGGATGTCGGTGTGTTTTCTGAAGATGGGAAGAGATGGCTAGGTCTGAGTGATGAGCCACTTGTTGTTATGTTTAAAAAAGCCTGAATTTGTAATACAGTGAAAATATTTTTCGAATATTTTCAGTTATATATTACTACGATTGATTGGCCGATTAACCATTCGTAACAAGTATCGCAGAATATTCTAATTTTAAAAGTATTATTTGAATATATATATATATATAGAGAGAGAGAGAGAGAGAGAGAGAGAGAGAGAAAGGGTCTTGTTTAGTAAATGTTCCCTTTCAATTTCAAGGAGGATATTGAACTTCAAATCAAACTATTAGCTTTACATTTGCTGTTTTCAAATTGAAAATGATGTCTATAAATAGAAATAGTGAAAACTGGAGGTACACAGGCAGGTATATAAAATTTGGTACTCAGGCGGACAAATGACATCTCTTTTTCAACAAATTCCATCCGAGCAAAGCAATAAAAATATTTGAACATTACGAACAAGATTGGATCTGAATGATACTCCCTCCGTCGTCCCATAATAAGTAAAATATTTTTTTACGATTATGTGATATAAATTTTAAAGCGCATAAAAAATATATTAGAATAATTTATTTTTAAAATATTTAAATTATAACTAAAAATATAATATACGAATATATTAAAAAGAACAAAATTATTTAAAAAAAATATTTTTATATATTTTTTATGCGCTTTAAAATTCATCTTACACAACTGTCAAAAAAATAATTTCCTTATTATAAGACGAAGGAGCATATAATATCCGAAAAAATATGCATTTAAGCATGCGCAACTTTGTATACCCGCCTGTGTACCCCCGCGTACAAGGTAACACTAAACATGAATAGGGGTTACTGTTTTCTATCAACCTCCATCTAAACTCAGCAGCTTCAACCTTGCTCCACACATTTGTGACACAGAAAACATGAAGGCGGAGGTTCATCATCGTCAATGCCTCTGCACCTCGAGTGCTGCCACACGTGGCACTCATCACAAGCCACCATTCTCTCTCCATCATCAACCTTGGCCCCGCAGACACACTCCACCTTCTCATCTTCAGGCCCGCCCTCGTACCTCAATTTGGTACCCATGTCCAGCCCGGTCCCTCTCACCCAAACCTGCGAACCGGACTCCACTGCGCACGATAGCACCTTGTCGTCTTCCATTGCCTTCAGCCCACCAATTTGCGTCACAACGAACTCTCTCATCACATGATACGTGTCCCTGAGAGCGCACTGCGCAACCTGCTTCAGCTCACCAACTGTCATCGCAGGAGGAACTCTAACTACCTCACCAGGACATAACTTCCGAGTCAACTCGGTTTCCAACTCGTCAAAACTCGGAAGAACCTTACATGTCAGTGTCATTAGCTGATCATTCTCCTCTTCTTGAGAGTCCCATTCCTTCACCAATTGCTTCCCGTCCATCACAGTCTGGCTCGCCAGACTCACCGAGTCCCACTTGGGGTACCCCAACAGAACATTATTATACAAAAACATAACATCGCCGTACACATCCAACCCTGCCTCATGAGCCACACTACCAACATTTTCGTCTCGAATTGCAAACTCAATTAATTTAGTGGAAGGGTTTTTGCTTCGACAAACAATTTGATTTCCTACAGATTGATTGTTGATTGAGTTGAGCACGAAATCTATAAGTCCAGTGTCAGGAATTACCTGCCTTGTTTCGTCCCGTAATTCCTGCCTCGACATAGCTTCATTGCCAGTGACCATTGTATCCTTGTATGCTTTCAATATCTTCACAATCACTAGTGCAGCATTCTCTAGCTTCTCCTTAGGCCATCTGGAGTCAACACTAGCAAGTGAAGATACAAATGTATTTGACCCTTCCTTAATAATGTCATGAATCTTGAACTCAATCACTCTGGTCAACGGATTCATTGACCGAGAAATAATCTGATCACCGACAGTTACACAACTAATAGATTTAAGCACAAAATCAATCAAGCCCGTGTCTCCTATACTATTTCTTGCCCCATCTCGAAGTTCTTGCCTAGACATTGCACTAATTTTACCTTCACCACTTGCTGCCTTGTGCTCATTCAAAAGTTTCACAAGTGCTTCAATCACAGATTCTACCCTCCGTGGAGGCCATCTGCATTCTCTTTTGCCAAGAGAAGACACAAATGTGGATAAACTGTTCGGTTTCTCCACTTTTTGACTATGGGGTTTTCTCGGTGAAGCATTTTTCTGCCTCATTGGGTTACTAGACTTGAAAGCAAGCATAAAATGTAAGAGATCACTAATTGTAAGCAATTGAGTTTCACTCAGTTTCCTATAACCTCTAACAATTTGTTCAATTTTTCTGCTCCGAGCCGTGTTCTTGAAATCTTTGATAATCTTGTCAAGATTTAATGTGCTCAAGAATTGGAGCGCCCTATCATACTTATCCTCGGTAACTCCAAACTTTCCACTCCCGAATTTGTAACCCCATTTTCCAAACCAAGTGGTCCCATATGCCACACCATGAAGCAATCTCAATTCCACTGATTTCTTTCTTGAAAAATCATTCACAGAAATTTTCCTGCAATTTTTGAATTCAGTATCAAATGATCAGACTGGAATTTTCAATTGATTAAATAACAATTAACTATATCTGCATTGATAGCCAGTACTATACCTAGTTTGAAGATTTGTGCAAATCATGTCCCAACAATCCATGATTTCGCTTCCAGGAAGAGAATGTGATTTTTTATCCAGTCTGTTGAGAGACAGAAGATGTCCATATCCATTGCAGTGAATTAAACCATGTAATAGATGGGATCGAAGCCCAATAAAATTCCCCTTCAATGGCCTTTTCTCATTATCATAGTATCCTGGAATTATGATATGGTACCTTCTTTTTGATACATAATGGTGACCCCATCCTTGAAGAAAATCAAAAACCCATCTCAGTATAAGAAATTCATAACATCAAGACTCAAACAAAATCACATTCATACAAACATTAGATTAAATGTAGAAACACCAAAAACCCATTCTAGAAAGCCAAACAATTCCAAAAATCAAATAAAATTATGTATATAATGAGATATAAAATAATTTGATATCATCCAAGAAAACAAAAGGCACATCAATTTCTTGAAAATAACCATTGTAAAAATATTAAGATAACTAACCACCCAGAAAATCTTCTTGAAAATAACCAAAACCCATATTGAAAAACACACACGACTCCAAAATTCATTAAAATTACGTATGTTATGTAAAGAACAATGGCTTGTTATGATCTCAAGAAAACAAAAGGGCACATCAATTTCTTGAAAATAAGCAAAATCCATGTTGGAAAACTGTAATAACTGACCGGCAAATCTGCAATGATCACAAAAAGGGGCGAGAGAAGAGTGGGTAGTTTCTTCAATGACATAGAGATAGAAAACGGCGTCACTCCGGGCCTTGAGGCAAGTAGACCAAACAGGCATCCCAGAGACAGTGTAACTTTCATAATCGCCGCTTTCCTTGAGAAACTTTCGGATGTTTTCTCGAAAAGGACCCCCCATGAGATGATCCGTCACTGACCCGACGAATTCTTGAAATCCAAAGACTTTGGTTTTTGGTTTTTGGTTTTGGATTTGTAGGGTTTCAATAATCGGGGGGTGTCCATAAAAAAGCGTCAGATAAAGAAAGAAGAGAGGAACAACAACCGGTTGTGTTTGGTGGTGCGATTCGCGCTCGATCAGGAGGGGTGGGGTTTGGAGGTGAAATGACATGTATATCCTTATGAAGGTGGGAAGCTCGAAGGGTTTAACTGGGGCGTTTTCGTCATTTCGTTGAGTAGTAACTTGGTTTTGGCTTTGCTTTTGCTTTTGCCTTTCGCCGATCACAAGGGTTTGGAGGAGAATGAACCGACTTCCACACGGGCTCTGCTCCCATGGGATGAGCATTTCAATAGTTCGTTTACGACCTATATAAAATATTGGTAATATTTTTTCAATTTTCTTTTTCTTCTTCTTCTTTTATTTTATTTTATAATTTTTTGTATTTATATTTTTTATTCTTATAGTTATCTTGAATGAAATAGTTAATTTAACTTTAAACGTGTGTAGTATTCTCAACACACTCAACTTATCGCAGTGCTGTTTTGCAATTTGAAAAAAGAAGTAAATTAAGAAAATAATAAACCAAATATTCAGGAATTATGAAAATAAAATTATATATGGTAATGGAACAGAGAGGCGTTAATTAATTTTTTTCTCCAAAAAATATTAATTAATTTTGATTCAAGCTACTGATGACTATGGTCATTTGCCATCTATCTTAGTCAAATGGGAAAACAAAAAATTAAGAGAATGCCTTTTTTAATCTTTTGATTCTTTTCTAATGCATATAAATGTGTTGGTCCTTATCTACATATAATTTGATATTTTGACAAATAAGAACCAACTTTTAATTCTATATTTTATAGTACGACCTTTATTTAAAATAAACTAATCTATGAGATACACTATACGTGCAAAAAAAGACTGATCTGGTAATATTTGGTCCAAACCTGTCAGAATCGGTTTTTATTTGCAAAAAATCAGTCCGGTCTTTTGAGTTGAGCAAGATTATGTATCAAAAAGTATGACATGTTGAGGACCACTGGTCCAGGTTAATCTTGAATTGGTCCTCAACTGGGCTATTTCTAATTTTTAATTTTTTTTTACAATTTATAAGATTATTTAAATTTATTATGTATATATAAAACTTTTAGAATATTTTTATTAAGTTAGTTAAAATAGTTATTTTATATAATTAGTTATATAGTTATGTTATACAAGTAGTTATAGAGTTGTTATATATAGTTAGTTATTTTATATAGTTATTTATTTTATGTAGTTAGTAATTTATATAGTTATATACTTATTTTATAATACTTAATATTTTTTTATAAAAAGAGTATTAAAAACAAAAGAGTAATTTTTATAATATTTAGTAATTTACGCAAATTTTTCATAAGACTTTTAAAACCGGTGTGGGCTCATGTTAGTCTTTAATTCGGACCTATCTAAAGACTGGCTTGGACGAGGCCGGTCCTCACGATGGTCTTTCTCCTAATGTGATGGCATGTTGAGTTTTTTTGGTCTTTTAAAAGTTAGCTCCGGACTTGGACCATACTTTGACCAAATTATTCCCAGTTTAGGTATTAATCCTCATTTTTTTGTTAATAGTTGTTGATTATTCTGTACAATAGTATGGTCTTGTTTGTCATAGTTTGTTTTAACAAAATTCAAAACTTTTTTATTATTTTAAATAAGTTATAAACTGTAAAAAAAATAATTCATATTGACCAATATTTTTAGATAAAGTAAAAATACATATGTACTCAATTTATAATTTTTTTAAATCAATTAAAATAAATATTTTCAAAATAAATTATTTAAATAAATTATAAATTGATCAAATAAATTATGAAAAACATGATTATATCAATACCTTTCCATGATCTATTCGAGTCATACAAATTGAAAGTACACTGCATAGTCAACTTGTTTCTCTCTTCAATACTTCAACAGAGGAGAAAGCCTGAGTTCCAGGTTCTTTAGCAATCCACGTGTTTCTGCAAGGTTTGAATTTTGCCGCCAAAATTTGATTCTTCCCTGGAATATTTTATTACTCTTGCTTAGAGGAAATCAGTTTAACCATATTCTCTTTCTACCATACATTACTGCATTTTTCCAACACCCTTGATGTATTGTAGTGTTTGGCTGTATATTATCCTGTTCATATTCCATCTGTCTCACAAAAAAAATATTATTTATAATTAAACAAATATTAAGAATCAAATAGTAAGAATGTATTATCTGTCTATACTCATTCTTAAATACAATATTTCAAATCGAACTTAAATTGAGCTTTTAGTGAATGAACCCAAAAGGAACCCAAACATTTCGGTTCGTTTTACAACCCTATTTATGGGCAGGGGCTTATGAAGCATTGACCCTTCACTTTGGTGCCGTATTCCCGTATTTTTGCACCGAATTCTTAAATATTTGAGAGGTATTTAAAGATACGCACTAGGTGTCGTATCCCCAAATTTGAGTAAATTTGAGTTGGAAATTGGTGGATATACAATCACAATTAGTAATATATACAAAAAATAAAATAAAATAAAATATTACAAGTATGTTTTCGCAACTTTTTGCATATCGTGTTTGAAACACATTGCTAGTATTTTATTTTTGTAAATATTTTTCTCACATATATGTGTATTTAACAATTAAATAGGTAACATACTCTTGCCACACCCGAATCCCCATTTTTAAAAATTTAGTGAATCACCGTATCCCAGCGTCACCCAACCATATCCGAATCCTTGCTTCCGCCCAGTTTGTATACTTCACGGCAACAAAGAACAACTAGAGCAATCACAGAGACAGAAGAGCCATAACAGAAGTATATGAAGAAACAAAGAACAGATGAGTCATCGTTATTACACAAGTACCATCAGAATAATACAGTATGTCTTAATAAAAGTATAAAACAACATTTGAAACTGTTGCCTGTTAAAATTAACAGAAACCGTGAAAGGACATTGAATGAAATGATAATTTCATACATGAGATGCAAAGTAATAATATTACTGGTTTCATCCGAAGATGTCTATTTAGTTCAGCTGCCTTTCCTTGTTGCTTCTTGTATCTCCTGTGCCAAAAGAAAAGAAGCAACTGGTAAGAATACATGTTTACTTCGCAAAAAGTGCATGTGTGTGTGTGTGTGTGCGCGTGCACGTTTATATATTCCAAGTACTGTGTGCGTCTAAAGAGACTAGATTCAACACAACTAAAATTAGGTTTATTACCATATACATAGGTCCACACCATACATCCAAGGTTGATTGGTCAAGTGGGAACATGGTAAAATCCAATTTTGTAATATGGTATTTTAATTTTGGATTCTGAATTATATCAGTTAAATATGGTCAAAATGGCACCACCATGAAGCCTATGTGGACTACTATACTATTAGTTTAATCAATTCAAATCAGTTCTATATCTAAATAAGTAATCAGTATCTGAGAGCGCAAATTCCAGCACAAGTGTGTATGTATGTGTGTGTGTGTGTGTGTGTATTATTCACATATACTAGAAATTAGTTAAGGATTCTACATACATTGAACAGTTTTATTGTAGTATATCAGACAAACTAAGAGGTAAACATCTCAGGTATATATGATTTCAGTCATTTGTCTCTGGAAAATCACACATTAGACATTAGGTCAAATTAATTCCTTGTCAAACCTCTTCTGTAAAAGTTTGTTTTTCCTTGTCAATTATTATGACCAGTTCTGTAAAAGTTTGTATATTACTTTATTGTACCCCAAAATAGTTTCTATTTATGTGATTTGCAATCATCACGACCATGATATGTGCATTATCAAGTTCCTATAGTACTCAAATAACAAAGATCCTATAGTTCTCATATAACATATTTAGTAGAGAGGCAGTATGCGAATTTCATAAAAATTAGACAGACAGTACTAAGAATATAAATAATACTCCTTCTGTTCCACAATAGGAGTCACATTTGGCAAATCTATTTGGTTCCGAAATAAGAGTCCCAACTTTTTTGATGGTATTGTAAAATGACATGATGTCCTCCAATTACCATCACATTCCATTACCATGCCATCCACACTAAACTAACAACTTATAAAGCTTAGGGGTAAACATGGAAGAAAAACATCATGTTTGCAAATTTAGCATATGGGACTCTTATTTTGGAGCAGAGGAAGAGTAATGAAATACAACTATATTTACTCACCAGTACTAGCACAGGGAGACTCAAGGTGTGAAGTTGTGCTTAGAGATCTGGTGGATAGACAAGCAGCTTAAACATATTGTTTATCATGCTATGCTGTTGCTGCCTAATTAACCGGGCAGAAGCTGCAGCAGAAGGAGTGGGACAATACAACTCCATAGTCTGCAATGCAGATACACTCCCTAGACCAGTGGGGATCGATATTAACTTTGTGCAGTGTTTGAGCACGACCCGTTCTAGCCTAGGGAAATGATGAGAGGAAGCTTTCCAATGAACCAAATCTGTTCTGCCAAGTTGCAAAACTTTCAAAAGACGAAAACCCCCATCAAGTGGTCCCCAATGTTCTCCTGTGAAAGCATATTCTTTTAGTTTGAGCACCTCAAGGTTCGGTAACATCCCGATTGTAGACATGTGGGCCCAATCTAGTAAGGTGTCAGACAAAGTTAATTTCTTCAGGTTCGGTGGAAATTTGTACCATTGGGGAAGACGAGGTAGTTTACCTTCAGCAGGTGGGTGAGGGAATGTATCATTCAACAATTTCAATGTTTCAAGGTTATCTAATTTGGCAAAATTGTCAAACATACTAACCCCACACTTCTCCTCTGTTATAAGTGTGATTAGCTTTCCACGAATTCCTAGCTTTTTAAGATTGGGAGTACGTGCTAAAATATTCTCCGTACAGCTGTCTGGTGAAACAGTTGAAATAGTTTGTATATTTCTACTTACAAGTGGATCTTCATTTTCTTTTCGGGTTTTGGCAAGAGGCCCATGTAAACGACTCGATCCACTTGTATGCAAATGCCTAAACTGCAACATTTTCCATATATCTGCTTTTATGTCAAGGTTACGTTCCGTTGTTTCAACAATGAGAGTTTGTAGGTTCCAAAGCTTCGAGACTGGCACAGGAAGAACCTTGAATTTACCAAAAAGAGCCACATATCTCAAATGAACAAGTTGTAAAATTTCGTTAGGAAAACGCGAGAGACTTATGGACCTTACGTCCAACACCCGAACCAATTTGAATGCTTCATGGATGAATGATGAATGTTCTAGAGGCAATTCCTTTTCTTCTAGAGTGAAACACAAGAAAGAGCGGACACGTGGACTACAAGGCTTTGAAGAAATATAGTCCAAAACATGAGAATGAACACAGAGACGGCGATGGTACTTTGGGATCGAAATCAAAGGAGGATTGTGATTAAAACCCTTGATCACCTCCAAAAACTTATCTTGCACGCCTTCCCTCAGGCACAAATCACGCAACATATCATGAATACGACACGTCTTTATTCGACCATTTGCCCTCTTCTTCGCCACTAATATTAGATTTCTCTCAACAAGATCCTCCAAATACTCCTCTGATATATCTTCCAAACTCTCCTGCCCTATTTGCTGTATGAATCCCTCAGCAACCCATAGCCTAAGCAGCTTCCACACCGGTATCTCAAAATCTTCAGGGAATACTCCAAAATAAATAAAACAAACTTTCAAGTGATCGGGCAAGTGTTTGTAACTTAGAGCCAGAACATCCAAGCATTGCTTCGGGTCCCTAGCAACATAAGAACTGACACTATCAGCCACTTTCTTCCACCAATCACGTGTTTTGTCTTTCTTTGAGAGAAGCCCAGCAACCACCACAATTGCTAGTGGCAACCCATAACATTTTTTCGCAATTATATTTCCAAGATCCTCCAGCTCCGAAGGGCAGCTTCCTTTTCGAAAAACCTTCTTTTGTAATAGCTCCCAACTTTCATCATCAGTTAGGAAACGAAGCTTATGAGGTTCATTATCAGGGTTGGCATGCATAGCTACATCTGTGTTTCTACTTGTTAACAAAACCCTACTTCCACGATCCGTGTTCGGGAAAGCCATTTTAAGATCATCCCACGCATCTATTGTCCACACATCATCAATCACAATGAGATATCTTCCACTTCTTAAATGTTCACATAATTCTTCAGCCAACCGTTCATCACTATATTTAAACATTTGTTCTGTGAGCAGGGTAAGAGAATCTAAAATGGCAAGAAACACCTCCCTTCTACTGTATTCTTGGGACACGTAAACCCATGCACGAATATAGAAGTGATACTCAATATCGGGATCCGTATAAATTTTTCTGGCAAGAGTTGTCTTGCCAAGGCCACCCATACCAACAACCGAGATGACTTCAAGCTGTTCTGACCCCCCGGTGAGTCGATTCACTACTGTTTCTGCCTCCTCATCAAAGCCAACCACATTATCTTCCTCGACTACAGGAGCCCTTTTCTTCGAGGAACGTTTACGAGAAGACTCTCCACTTTGCAGAACTTCTATACCGAACTGCTTTTTATCATATATCTCCTTAACCTTCACTTTGATGGAATCAATCTCTTTTGCAACACTACGAAGCTTGGCTGGATAGCCGAGGACATGGACAAGTTTGCTTATGGTGCTTCTTGCCTTATGCATAGCTGCATCAACCACAAATGTATCGATGATGTCTTCTGCTTCATAAGCTACGTCTCTGATTTGTCTAACAATTTCTCTTACCGTTTCATACTCGCTGCGCTTTTCTTTAGAATCCCTAAGGAAGGCTTTCATCAAACTAAGCTCCCTATGGAGAGATTCGACCTGATCCTTGACCCCAGATAACAAATCAACATTGTAAAGAAGTAGTTGCTTTAGATTCTCCAAGAGAAACTCAACTACAGCGTCAGCCATCAGTCCTTTTTTTGTTGTTTTCAATTAAGGACCACTGACATAGGAAGATGGGAGCAGCTGATGGTGGTCATTTTGTCATCTCTCCATGCTCACCTGCAATTTCAAGAAGACAATCACCTAAGGATAAGGTGCCTGTCAAACAATTACTAAATGCTTGATTGGATTTCAAAGAGTTGAAAACTTTGAGCTGCTAAAACTTTGACAGAGATCAACAACTAATAAGATACTCTTTCTGTTAAATCATGAGCTGTTTTTAGACTACAATGATTTTACTTATGAACTACTACAGATATTATTGTACCAACTTAGCTTAATTATAAGTAAAAATAATAGTAATATGATACAGAATAACAACTAATTATACTCTAGTGAACAAGGGTGTGTATGAGCAGGCTTATTGAGAGAAAGACAAGATGGTCATATATAGTGTTGATGTCCTTGATCTGCACTCCAACATATAGTGTACTCAATTACTCTGGACCATAACTATACTGGGCAAAAGACGGGCCAGGGATCCCTTCTTCGTTCAGCTTTAGTTTTTGGAAAGAATTGCTTTGCGGGGGGAAGGCCAAAATGAAAAGAAATTTATGGTTTTATTAGCAAGTAAAACGAAAATCAAAGTGATCAATAGCAATTGACAAATATACAATACTCTCTCCATTTCACAAAAAATCTCATTTCTCAATATATTTTTGTTCTTAAAAAAATATAAATAAAGGAATAAAAAGAATTCTATTTTTAATGATAATAATTTATAAGGACACATTATCATTATCATGTCCACACTACTAAAGTAAACCACTCGTTATATTTAGCCGCAAACATGGAAGAAACTATCAGTGTAACGGAGGAGTAGCAACCAAATGAAATGCAAAATGCACAAAGATATGCATGCGCTGAAAAATCCCAGAGGCATTTTAACCACACATTTGGAAGGTGCTTGAGCTATTAGATCAATTTCCAGGAGAGATCAAATTCCAAATAAAATAACACAGGAATCAATTATTTCACCCCAGATGTACCACAAGTTAAATGACACGCACAACACAGAGCAAGAAACTCAATTTAGTACCAAATTTGAAAAGCTCAAACATAGCTTTCCACAAAAATGCAAACTTTTCAAGGATCCCACTCTCTTTGGGGGGGGGGGGGGGGGGCGGGCTCCGTAAGTCCAATCCCCCCCCCCCCCCCCCCCCCCCCAACCCAAAAAAAGAAACATAGCAGCAGATAATAAACCCAATAACAGCATATAAAACTGACGTTAAAGCAGCACAGCACCAGCACAAAAATAATTAAATGACTGAAAACACTAACCAGAGATGATGGATGATTCTTGAGAAAATTGAGAACAAGTAAAAGAAGAGTGAAGAATCGAGGGTGTTTTCTCTCTCTGTGTCCGTGTTATTTGCGTGTGTAATGAATGTGCAAGTGCAGGATGGTTTCCTCAAAGATGAAGTCAACTAGCTCAGTCAATTCCTTGCAGCTGAATTCAAGACTGTAACTGATTTCAGACCTAAAAGAGAAAGTAAAACTGCTTTATCATCTTCGTCCTTTTTTTTCCTCCGCATAAATGGGACTGTTTGTTAAAACTTATTTTACAATAATTTAAAATTTATTTATTTATTAATTTATTATATTATATTATATTATTTCTATCTTTAAAAAAAATCAAACAATATAAAGTACACAAATTAAGAAAATTTATAATTGATAAGAGAAAAAAATTTATGTAATTCTTTTACCATTGAAATGGGTCAAAAAATAAAAGAGAGAGACTACTTTACTCGTAAAATATGGTTGTTTAGTCATTTTACAACAAAACAAGGAGTTTAGTAATTCATTTTAGGGGAAAAAAATCATGCATTTTAGTTATACTTTTTGGGACGGAGAGAATAATTTATAAAAGAAAAAATTATTAATTAGTTTTTCAAATAAATAAAAAATATAGTTGTAAATTAATACTATATAATTTTTAAAAATTAACTATTTCTATATTCCTATTTAAAAAATGAATAAGCAATTATGGACACAGTTCATCAATCTCGTTTGTCGTTTTGTGCTTTGTTCTTTTTTTTTTTTCCATTTCCCATTTTTTTTGTCATTCTTATTTTCTATTGTTTTATCTATACCTAATTCGTTTCAAAATTAAAAATACTTTTATATTTTATTAAATTAAAATTTTAAAATTTAAATTATAATATAAATTTATTAAAATTATAAATTTTGCATTACTAATATTTCATATGTTGTTTATAACATTGATTTTTACATTAATTAAAATAAAATAAACTAAATATAATTCAAATTTTAGTTTTAATATTTTATAAATTTACTACTTCCTTCGTCCCAATTTATTAGATAAAATTTGTCAAAGTAAATAAGTTTCATAATTTAATATATTATTGTTCCAATGTAAAAGTTGACTAATTAAAAATAGGTAATGTTGGAAAAATATGACAAAAAATACTTCAATAAAGAAAAGTGGCAAATAAATCAGGACAAACCAAAAAGAAAATTAAAACAAATAAAATGTGACAGATAGAATACATTAAAACACATACATATTTTTAATTTTAGAATAGAGAGATTATTATTATACTCTATAACTAAGAGTAATAATCTATTACTACTATATTTATTTATTTTTATTTCTTTTCTAATAAAGTTATTTGTTTAACATTTCTTAATAGGAATATGATTGATATTGTTTATAATAAATGCCAATTTTATTTCATAAATATAAATTTATTTAGTTACAATTGATCATAAATTGATGCATAAGACACTTAAGGAATACTTTTATTTTATTTATTTATTTTTATTTAACAAGTTTTCTTCTTTTTTTTTACAATAATACTCTTTTCTTTACCACTACTTTTTTTTCACTCTCAATAATGAATCTCATTTTTTGCTTTTTATAGATTTTTATTTTAAATTTTTCTTTCATCCCACAAAATGAGTCTGTAACTTTCATTTTTATTATTTTTTTATTTTTTTATATATAGGAATATAAATTTGTTAAATTTTTAAGTTTTCAAAATTTTTAAATAGTAGAATTCTGTATGTAACTTATTAAATTCATTTTGACATCTCGTCCCAAAATTATAGATACTTTTGAGTTTTATTAAATAAAGTTTTTAAGATGTTAAAGTTTAAATTATTATATAAATTTATTAAATCTTCAAATTTTAAATTTAGTATTTTGTATGTAACTTATTACATTTATTTTGACATCCATCAAAAGAATAAATTTACTTTAAATTTAAATTTTAAAAATTTACAAATATACTACGTATATCAAAACAACGATAGTAGATTAGGTTGTACAATGAATCATGAGCCAGTTATATACATTTATATTACTCCATCTGTAAGAACCCAATATTTTTTATCTTTATGAATATGATATTTTGGGGTGCTAAATAAAATTATTAGTTTCCGACAAAAAGAATGTCAATGTTAAAGTTAGATAATATTTATTCCTGTACGGAGCGCCGCAAAGTATTTGTGGACCCCACAACCGAAAACGTGTGGATCCCACTAATATTCGTCAGACGACTTTTTATGTCCTAAAACTTAAATTATTCGTCTGTCACTTTCTACTATTACTCCGACAAAGATTGCAACAGT
>JAUMHB010050343.1:554-16599 GCA_032359685.1 Pittosporum tobira
CCCCCCCCCCCCCCCCCCCCCTCCCCCCCTTGGTGGCCGGCCTTACCAAGAAAAGAATAAGTTTTTGTTTGATTTTCCCTCATTGGTCCAAGTGGGTGATGATGGAATGAAACACATAACTTGCTTTGTGTACTACTTCTTTCTTTGCCAAGTATATTGCTATGTGTCATATAACTTGAGTTTCTTTCATCCATCTTTGACAAGTAACCAAGTGGGTGTAAGGTACAAAACTAGGCTAAGTGGCCACCATAGTATCTATGCTTCTTAACAAACTATAAGGTGACAATTCTTTATTCCTCCCCCCATGCACAATTTTGGCCATGGTAATTAACATAGGGCCGATCATCTCTTGTACTAAATGTGAAGTTTAATTGCACTTAATCCCTTAGTTAAAACAATGTGTTCACTAATTAAAATTCCAAGGTAGCACACTAAGAATAATTGATTTTTAACTCTAACAGTTGAACAAAATTATAACTTACTAAAATATTATCCTTCTCCATGCATTTATACTTAAACAATATTATAACTTACTAAAATATTATCCTTCTCAATGCATTTACATAATTCATACCCTCAAAATGAAATAATTTATATAAATGTTTATTTTGGATTTCCAAGGTGTTACATTTAGTATTTTTAAAGGCATAAAATCCATTTAATCATTGAAAAGACATTACATATATTTTAAGGTTACTATTCTACCTTATATATGATCATTTAAAATTAAAATTAAAATTATTCAAAACTATTAGTCTATTTTGTTTTGGTTCTCTCATCTTCCCCCCTTAAATGAAGTTAATTTAATGAAATTCATCCCCAAAATTAACTTCATTTGAACAGGCTGGGATACCTCTTCTTCATTTCTTTCTCAAACTCCCAAATAGGGTCTTCTACCTTATGGCTACCCCATAGCATTTTGACTGTGGCACTGACTTTATTTCCAAGCAGCTTCTCCTAGAGATTGAGAATCTGATTGGGAATTTCCTCGTAAGATAGATCGGTCTCGAATTAAATTGATTCATCGCCAATCACGTGTAGGAAATCTAATTTGTATCTACATAGAACAGCAATATGAAACACATTATGAATATGCCCGGGAGTCAAGATGAGGTAAGTTGATTAACTGCTAACCTTTACAAGTCAGTTATATCCAGAACCTACACAAAACTCTACTAATGAGCGCAACTCATTCCACCAAGAAATTATGCAGTCTCACCCATAACTAAAGTATTCCACCAAGAACTATAACTCCCACAAAAGAAAACACCTGGTTCTACCAAGAAACAACACAATTCAACAAAGGAACTAACTCAGTGCCACTAAGGAACCTACAACCCTCCTGGGGTAATCCCACCAAGGGACAACACAATTCCATTAAGAAAATGAGGTAGCTTTACGCTTCTTACCACAGTTTCTGCAAGCACAAAAGTGCAGGTGGTGGTGTTCTCAATTAATCCTTGATGATCATGTTAAGCAAGTCTTCGTCATCTAGTTCTTCTTCTTCCTCGGAAAAAAGTCTGTTGTTGCCCTTAACACTCTCTCTCAATAGATATGTCAATTATTCAAGTGTTACAAGTCTTTTCTTCATCTTTACTTTTTTATAAAGTGCTAGTGTTTAGGCTGTAGTGATCTGGACGTGCTATTGATAATTTTTATCCTCCTTGTAAACAGCCTGTACTATCACTATCCATGTGCAGGAATAATAGAATTGTACTATGGTAGCATATTTTGTTTTGTACCGACTCCTCAAGTCTTATGCTTTAAAACCCCGCTACTGATAAACTCTTATGCTATACTCTTTTGTTAAGAAGTGTTCTCTTGGTACAAAGACTTCTTTTAAACCTTTTGTTTTGAAGGTCTGATAGTATGGATCAAATCAGCCTTATGTTCAAAATAACACCCGATATTGCATTCATGATAATTGCATGGGAACTCCCACAATTATGTTCGTTCTTCTTTTTTTCTTTCGGGACTTCATGGTTGAGAAGTTTTCTCAATGATGGGATGGCGTGGAAGAAGAAGGATTTGAAATTTATATAAAAATTAAACTAAAGAAAGCAACTAACTGAAAATGAACATAATTTTAAATTATTATAGAGACTTCTATGATAAAAAAATATTACTTGCGTCCCATAAAACTTGAAACATGTTTTTATGGTTTTGTCACAGAGTTAAAAGCCTTGTAAGGTGCATTAGAATATGTATTTGTATTTGATTTTATATATTGTTTTATTATATTTCCATGTTATATTGTCACTTAAATTAAATATATTTATGTGCGTCTTAAATTTATGTCACACAACCGTTAAAACATGTTTAAGTTTTGTGGGAGGGAGGGAATAATAATTATAAGTGGAATTGTTGGACGCTTATTTGTTTTGATAGATTAGATTTACCAATGTATTATTTTGTAAGGATTCAGGACCTTATTTTATAAACGTTAACTTAGAAAAATTGTTAAGCTATTTTCAGTTGTAATTGTTCTCATGTCCAGGCCAACAACAGAGTAGCACAACGGAAGACTTGAAGATTAGCGGCTGAAACAACAAAGTTTAGCCAATCTAATTCTATATTGGATACTAATTAATAATAATACTATAAATACTAGAATATTAATTATACCATAATTACTAATATCATAAATACCATAACTAATATAAATACTATAATATAATATTAATTATATTAATTTAATTAATATTATATTTTTTAACATTCTCCTCAAACAAAAAATCTTATAGAATAACTTTTAACTTGTTAGATGAAACTAATAATCGTAGCAATAGTATAGCCAATGACAATCAATTGTAGTCAAAGGCATCAAAGCATAGCCAATGATAATTAATTGAAACGTCGTCAACAACATCAACATATAGTCGAAGACCATTAACTGAAACGTAGTCAACGACATCAAAATGTTGTCGAAAAGATTAACTGAAACGTAGTTAATGACATTAAAAAGTAGTCGAAGACAATTAACTGAGACTTAGTCAACGATATCAAAACTTAGCTGGCAGTAGTCAATGACATTATAACATAGTCAACGACAATTAAAGGTAATTAACAGTAGCAGTAGTAGCAATAACAATAACAATAGCAGTAACAGTAGCAGTAGTAGCTGTAGTAGTAGTTTTGAATTTCTTCAAAATCCAAAACACCAAAATAATCATAACCCTTCTCCAAAATTTATTAGGGTTAGGCAACAGAAGCGGCTAGGGTTTATGATATGCTCTGATACCATATTAAAATTTATATGAAAATATGAACAACAAACATAATATAAAAAGAAACCATATATTAAATAATATAAGAAAAAAATTATATTAATATGAGGCCTTATATACATATACTTAACTTATGGACTAAGTTAAGATACAGACCAAGTAACACAATTCAATTCTATATTTGATACTAATTAATACGAATACAATAAATACTAATATCATAAATACCATAACTACTATAAATATTATAATATAATATTAATTATATTAATATTATATTCTTTAACAAAACCGAACACACACAATCTTATTATTCTCCTGTCCTAAACTTCAAGCTATTTGAAATCTTGATTTCAGATGCTCTCTCGGTTCTTAAAAAAACTTTACAATCATAATTAAAAAAGTTACCACTTAATAAGAGAAAAAATCTAGATCGTCTCACTTAAATAAATCTTTTATAAATAAAAATGTTATAATTTTATTAATATACGTGTTGAATCATTCTTTTAAAGATAAAAAAAATTTAGACTTACATACTTTTCAGAACAAAGAAAATATAAGTTTTCTAGGCTAGTCACAAATCTAATACTCCTGTTTATTTTTCCATGCTTTAGGTTATAGATTCCGCTGGCGGGTGGTTTATTTAGTGCTTAACGGCCTTATTTGAAGTTGAGTTTCTGGGACAAGGATGACAAAGCAGGTAGATGGTCCTTTTA
Organism: Pittosporum tobira; assembly: GCA_032359685.1. NCBI lineage: Eukaryota > Viridiplantae > Streptophyta > Magnoliopsida > Apiales > Pittosporaceae > Pittosporum > Pittosporum tobira. The sequence goes on from JAUMHB010050343.1 coordinate 4,498, forward strand.
TTTAATTATTTACTACAGAAGAATCTATGGAATTAACCACACTATTATATTGTGTTTGATTCTCATTTTTTAAGAAAAATAATTGTAATAAAATTTTATTTTTAAATTTAGTGGTAGTTGGAAAAAAATATGTTGTTAGTTTTAAAATTTTTTGATGAAAATGAATAAAACGAGTGAATGAGAAGTAAATATTAATCCTTTTGGAATATGTGGATTTCATCAATTACATTTCTTCCCTTATTTTCAACTTAAATTATAAAACTCGTTAATTATTTCATTTCAATGGTCACTTAATTTTAATTTAAAATTTTATTCTATTCATTTTTTCGAAAAGAATAAGAACCAAATGCAACATTAGTATCTTTCGGAGGCGAAATCTTTGTGAATATTACTTTTTTGTATAATCATCTTAGTTTAATCATTAACCAGGTCTTCGATTGATAGGACTTAAATTTTCCTCAAGAGAATCACCCAAGGAAAGACATCAGAAAGAATAAAGAACAACAACGACAAAGCTAGAGGGGTCTCAGCATATGAAATTGTCGGATGCTTCACCTGGTGACTAGGTAGTCTAGGCTTCGACTACGGTCAGCAAGTTAAGCATGGTCAACAGGGCACCTATCAACAGGGATTCATTCTGAAATATGACAAGTTTTTAACTACATTTCTCCCAATAACAGCATCAAATATACAAAGATTTCAACTAACGATTGAAGTCCCTTGCGTCACTGATGCTTGACTTCATATTCTCCAAGAAAAAATGAGACTTTCCTGCACTCCTTGCTGCATTCTGATCTTCATCTCGGAGAAACTACATGGAAGGTATTAGAACTGTAAGAGGGTGCTAAAACCATCAGGACTCCAAACCCATGATACGGGTAGCAAACCTAACATCACCATGCCCAATTGTGAATTCTCTCGAAGATTACTTTCTTAATGGAAACCCTTGAGAGTAAACATATAATGGGAATGATCTTCGCCATTAGTAACTAACAACACAAGTGCCAACATAACTTATTCACAAGAAACACCATAAAAGCAGAAAAACAGCTACTATGATGAACTGATCAAAGATGAGGCATTTTCGAGTCATTCGGAGTTAGTTTTCATAACTACATTTCATCCACGAGGATGATTCAGCCCTGATTGCATCTGAAAACCCATATTTTTGGGGGCCCGTGTAAGAATCATGCACTTTAGGTCCATCAGAATTGAAGTCATAAGGAGTAGACATGAACATATTTCCATTTGTTTGGTTTAACACCATAGCTGCTGTCCCATTGTTTGGCTGGTTCCACTGGAAAGGTTTTTGGGCTATGGAAGCCAAATATGGCTGCTGGGAGAGCGTGACAGACATAGCGGGTGAAGGAGCTCTTTCGCTGTCGAGGGAAGTAGTTTGGTTGTCATTGAGATCGCCAGTTGTTATATCATGAATGCTTGGTCTTCTCTTATCTTTCCCGCCAGAATGCTGCCTGATAAAGTACTTTTGAGCATGGCTGGCCACTTGAGTCGGTGTTCTAGTGATCACATAATTACGGGAAATATTTCTCCAGTCCCCTTTACCATACTTCTTAAGCCCGAACAGAAACAACCTATGATTAAACCAAAACTTGTGTAAAAGATTAAGTCAATGTTAAGTTGGCATATAAACTAGAGTGACTTTGTTAACAAAAAATAAACAAATACAGATAATAACCTAAGCTAATTGTTAATTATGGTTTTCGTGGCTTTTTAGCTTGTACTTGCTCGCTCCTAATTGTTAATTTGATGTACAACTTTTCTGTTAGATGAAACATTCTCCTACAACTTGAGAAATGGATCGACAATTTTTAACTTTACTAGAAGCACCTTTTCTGTTAGATGAAACATTCTCCTACAACTTGAGAAATGGATCGACAATTTTTAACTTTACTAGAAGCACCTTGTAAAGGCTTATTAGGGTCGAGATTTGAGAGAGTCCCTACAGTTCAAATCTTTTGTAACTTGGTAAGTCTAAAGCACCTTATTAGAGCTTCTTAGGCCCATATTTGAGAGAATTCCTATGGTTCAAATCCAGCGTAACTTGGTGAAGAAGCCAAATTCAAGACCTATTTCATTTTTACCCCCTCTTTGATTTACAAATACCACATTTAATCTCCATCTTTGCAGCAACTTTTCTCAAAAAAATTTAAAACTTATTTGTTAGATTAAATAAACTATAAAAAAAGCAAGTACATATCATATTTTTCCATTTGTGCATATTGAACTCAATTTATACATTTTCTCAGTCCCAAAAAAAAATGAATAAAACAATTAAAGTTTACAAATTAAGAAAAACTACTTTTGATGAGAGAGAAAGATTTTGAGCAACAAAAAATTTGAATATCCTCATAAAAAAAATTTCTTTAAATATATGTCATATACTTTTATTGATATATGAGCATACATTATTTATTTTGAGATAAAAAAAATGATATATTACCTTTTTTTTTTAGAACAAAGAGAGCAGCTTATTTGAAAAATGAAAACAAACAATATTAAAACTATTTATTTTTGAAATAAACAATAAGCTGTCATATAAGTTGTGACAAACATTCTTAATATCACATTAATTAGCACACAATTTATTGAGAGACCACAAACATGTAGAGGGCAACTTACTTATGCTCATCTTCTGTCCATGGAACACCCTTCTTCCTTTTTTGATCAGAAGGCCCATTCGCAGACAGTCTCTTCCCACCACCACCAAATGAAGGGTCCTTTCCCCATTCTAATGTAAAAGGAGATGCACTATAGCCAGGGATTGGAACCAACCCTGCTTCTATAATGCTGATGTCATATTCCAATTCCTTGTATTGCCTCATCACATCTGCCACCGTCTTCCCCGGGACCATGGCTGCCACTTTTTGCCATTGGTCCGGGGTCTGCTTATCGAACCTAGCAAGAGCATTCTCAAACAATTTGTTCTCTTCTGGAGTCCATTTAGAGCTCTTGCTTTCTTGAAGAAACCAACTTGAGTTTGAAAAATAAGTGGTGGGTGGCAAAATCTCCATTTCAAAGCTCATCAAAATTGTATTATGCTTTCAAGAAAAAGCAAAATATTTGCTATAATTGGCAATTCTACATAGCATGATTTTGGTGAAACCAGGAAATACAGAGCAGAGATAGAGAGAGCAGGGAGAGGAAATGTCGAGGTGGGGATTTGGCAATAGCAGAATCAATGTTAAATCAAATAGCATTAGGAAGGCATCAGAATACGTTTTCCTATAGCCACCACCATTGAAGAATCTAAAAAGCACCCAACTTTCCAAAATAAAATAAATTTCCCAAAAAGAAATTCATAGTAATATTAGAAATTAAAGTAAAGTAAGCCCAGATAAACTCTAGAAACCGAAGCTAAGATCTGAACCCATTGCACTTTATTGGAATTTGAAATGGAAAAGATGGAGCTAACCCAGAAACAGTAACTAGAATATGAAACGGAAAGTTTCCAAATTTGAAAAATTAGAGCTTGTAACTGAATTGGAACGACTGTTTTCCTTCTACTTCAACGTCTTGGCTTCCAAATTAGGAAAGAGAGGGAAAAAAGCAGAAAGAATCTTGGAAGAGAGAGAATGACCTGGAGAGTGCAAGGACATCCCAAAAGCTGGAAACGGAAACCCAGGTGTGAAAACAGTACTAAATTTCGAAGGACTTGGGTAACTGTGAAGAAAAAGTGGGGAAAGGTTCGTGCTTTAATTTCCGTACTTTTCCTTGATGTATGACTAGCCAAGGAAAAAGAAAGAAGCAAGGGGATTAGTGACGGAAATGGAAAAGCAAATGAGCAAGCTCCAAGAAATGAATCTAATTTTGCTAAAATATTTGAAGAGAGAGGCAGAAATTTGCAGAGGCAACCATAGTACAGAGGATGGTGGCTTCTGATTGGATGCAATGGTGTTTGTGGATACTGCAACTTAAAAAGAGTCTAAGAAAATATTTTATATTTTTATTTTATACAAATTAGAATATTATTCTATGCCAAACTCAATTTTAATAATTATTTATTTCTTCAAATGATCATTGAGGAGTTTATATTTTATGTTGAAATAATTATAACTTTTATTATAGTATATACTTCAAAAAGTAAATAATATATTTTAATTAAAATTATTATAGAGTTTCACTATACTCATTATTTGTCATATTTATTATTTTTTATATTAAATTTTATACCCCTTAACCCCATCAAATTAGAGTAAACTGTACAATTGTTTTTAGTATAACTTGTTTTAATAAAAAAAAATTAATATTTTACTTAATAGCTTGTTTTTAAAAGTTCTTATAGGTCAATTTAATTGATTTTTGTTTAATATTGACTTTAATTTTTATTTATTTTAAATCTTATATTGGTAAAGGAACAAAATTTAAATCCTTAACTAATAGTCTAAAATTATTAATTAATTGTATACATAATTGTATCATAAATTATGCTTAATGATTATGAGAAATATGTTATATATTCACATAAAATAAAAAGTTATTAAGCGTGATAAACGAATATATAAAAAAATAAGTGCCAAAAATAAAATAAGACAACCTACTCCATATAAGGGATGTTATTAAAATAACATCTATTTGTTACAATATGGGTAATGATTAATTTATCCATCTATAAAAGCACAATTTGAATATTTATTGTGGGCTCTATTATTAATTTTAAACCTATCACTCACAAATTAATCATTACCCATTTTATAACAAGTAGAAAAGAAAAATTATGTGATCTAGCCGGCACTTATTCGCATGATTGTTTCATGCAAGATACTAATTCCTTATCAGTTTTTACAATTAATTATTTTCTTTAATTAATTTATTTATTTTTAATTTGATTTTTTTGTATATAGATATAGTATAAAAGAAAGTCAACTGAAAAGTAAAAGACATGGACCAATAACGAGTAAATATAGATTAAAACAAACACCTTAAGGTGAACCAATCCCTTTAAGTTTTAAATTTTATTTTTGGATTTAAGATTTGGTTAGTTAGAAGCATTTTTCTATTCATTTTTCTATTCATTTAGATATTTTAGTTGATTGTTATAAGTGACGCCTCAAAATTTCCTTCCTTGTCTTCATATAATTTTGGCATTAAATACTTTTAAATATGTTTTCTTGAGTAGATATACAACAACTCTATCTATTATGTCTTTTATGGATCTTTCATAACAAATTACATAGCGGGAAATCTAAGATATTACATAATGATTAAAATATATGTTTCGCATAACATGTCTCTTTAAATTATTCAAATTATATCATTATTCCTCACAAACTAGGGACTCATTTGGTAACTGTTTCTACTTTCATGTTTTTACTTTAGGTTTTTGATTTCATATATTTTTGTTTTTATTTGCTTCCACTGGTAGAATCATAAATTATGCAACAATATTTGCTAATTATGTGCTATAATAAATATACGAAACAAAAAAAAAAAAAAAAAAACAATGTTTAAGAACAAAATTGCTTTCATCTAAATTTTAATATATTGCTTTAAATTATATGAACAATATATGAAAGGTCTAATAATAAAATTATCGAATCTAATACTCTTACAAGAGTTGAAGAAGAGACGCCGTTATATATATAATTTTTTTCCCTGCTAGTGTATGGTTTTGATAGGATTTATCGTGGAGTGAGTATTTAGAAAATATATTGATAATTTTGATTGTCAACAGAAATCGAAAACATGACTTAATTTACGTCTGATGCTTCCAAAATTGAAGAATCATTTTTTTGGTGTTTTCACTTTTTTGCTACCAAAATTGGTTTTGCTTCCACATTTATGGAAACAAAAATAGTTACCAAACAATATTTTCTGCTACTACTTCCTAAAAATTAAAAGATAAAACCAAAAATTTAAAAATAGAAACAGTTACCAAACAAACTCTAGATTAATACATAAAAATGCTTCCACGACTCAATACTCCATCTTCTCATTGCCCTTAGACATTTCTCTATGTTCCTTAATTGTTATATGAGTAAAAAGGACAAGAAGAGTGAGCGAAGGAACAGTCAATAAATAACTATTTTAATACTTAACAAACGGGCCTTCAAGTCAAAAGAAAAAATGCTTAAGCTTTAATAAGGATTCATTTAATAATTGAATTCACAATGTTGATATAAATGCATTATAACATCAATCATTGATTTCACTATCATGAAATCATTAGCTCATCACAATAAACATTAAGGAATTGAGTATGAATATACTCCACACTGTTTAGACCAAGACAAAGTTAGGCCTAAACATCTCACGTGTATGCGTACGCAATATAAATTATACGATTTTTTTCATATAAATTTCTGGATTACTTCAATTTTCCACCAATTCAATACTTAATAAGAAATTCAAGCTTACAATTTAACAAAGCATAGCATGTGATATAATTGAAACATATAATATATGATCATAATATTACTTGCATCTCAAGATAAAAGGATGCTTTAACAAATTTTACACATAATCTTCTGATCGTTCTTGTATCCTTTCTCGTCACTCACATTTGCTATTATCACCAAAAATATTCTTACGTCATTTTTACGTCTTTTTGTTAGAAATATTTCTACCTATAATAATTCTCAGATCCCCTAGGGTTTTTGGTTTAAAAATAAAGTTTAACTCATATTAAAATAATTAAAATGTATAATTCTTTTACATCTGTCTTGTGTTTATCATAGGGTGTTAGCAACCTTGAAACGATTAATCAGATTTAAACGCAAACTCATGAATAGGGACTTGAAAGAAAACAATTTCCAAGGAAGATTACTCTTTTAGTAGAAAAATAATCATATACTCTTTTCGTCTAACTTATATTGTCTTAATTACAAAATACACACATATTTAGAAAATATTTGTTTTCTCCAAATTGACCTTCATGTTTTATAGAGAAAGTCGATAGAGAGAGAAATTATAGAAAGAGAGAGTTGAGTGGAGTAATAGTTTTGTATTTTCAAGAAAATTTTTGTAATTTTCAATAAAAATGATGTGGATAATATTAAAAAAATTATGATTAAAAATAGTTTAAATAAGTAAAGAGGACAATTAAACTTTGGCAAACTAAAAAAGAAATTATGACAATATAAATTAGACGGATGGAATATATAATTTTTGAAATCACATACTGACCATTAATATATTTTATTTATAAAACTTCACAATAGGCTTTAACAATTCTCAAAGGAAGATTGAAATTACTAAAATTCTTGTATTCCTTATTCATCTTCTTCTTATATTCTTAGGTCAATCCTTACAAAAGATAAATTTTCAAATATGAAAATATTAGTATTATCATCCCTTAATCAAAATATATCTCATCCATTTTTCGAAGAATTTCTATAACTACGTTCCCCTCCCTGCAAGCTGCTGCCTGATCATCACCACCTCCACACACGGCAGTGGTGGTTGTTCCTCTCTTAAAAGTGCACACACACACATGCATGGAAACTTGAGGAAAATTTTGTTTCATGAATGATATTTGATAAGGAAACTAAAAATTACTTCCACTTGAGTTAAACCTTCTATAAAAACCTTGCCATGGTCGTCTTCTCCAGGGACGGTGGTGGTAGCCATGGATGACGGTCATGGAGTTTTAAAAACTGACTTTCCAGCTACGTTTTCTCACCAAAAATAAAGGAAAAATTATCTAAATTCACTACATAAGTTGGGAAATAAGATGGAACTTTGAAGTGGCCAAAACAATGAAGATTTGAAAAAGCTATTTGCAAGTTAGGGTTAGGTTTTCGGTTTGGAGAGCAATCTAAAATTTCTCATCCATTTTTGGTGTTAAAGGGTCAAATGAAAACTAGGATTTTAAGAATAGTTTCTAATTGATAGAATTCCAAAGCAATTTATACCTTGGAACTAGGTAGGGTTAGAAAAACGAGTTCATGTTTGTGCCTAAAAATGGAGATCTTCCCTTGCTATTTAAAGCCGAATTTGGGTGTTCTAGAAATCTTGATATCATGTCTTACATCATCTTTGTTCATTTCAAACCAGAACATGCTAAATTTAATTGGAACCAAAGGAGAATTTGGGGTTCTAAGTTGAGTTAAAACTGGTTTTGGTTTCACTAGAAAACCATGAGCCCAAAACCGTGGGTTGGTTTTAACACATAAATCTCTAGCATTTTCTACTAAATTTTGAATTTTCTTTTTTTTTTTAATATTTTATTGTCATTATTTTATTCATATAACACTATTTTAATGAAAAATAAAAGTACTTCAATATCAAACTTTTTTCTTATATTTTGGCACGCACCAGTCTCAACGGTATTTTTCGCTTTTGCATTTGACATTTCGATTTTAAATTTTACATTTTAATCATATATTAAATTATATTTGACTACTTTTGAGTTTTAATGTATGCCTAAGTTGTTGTTTATGATGGTTGCCGAAAATTATTTCTTGATCATTTCAATTTCATAACAAACTTGATTATGTTAATTAATCACAAATTTAGTATTAGCCTACCTTGAAAACCTATGACATTAAAGTTTTGGGAAATTTAAAGCTTGTACTATTGTGCATATCCGGAATAATTATTACTCGATCTGTTAAAGAGACATTGTTAGGGTATCTATGTTCAAATCACCAATAATGTGTCAATTCAATTTGTGATATGTTTTTACTAGAGTTGGCAAAATGGAGTTATCTAAAATCATTCAATATTAAATGGATATTGATTAAAATTATTTAGAAAGATTCATAAATAGATTAAGTCAAATGGTTTTATAAATTAAATGAAATTAATTTAATGATTAGTAGTTGAACTAATTAACATATATAATTATATGTGTAACTATATGTGTAGTTAAACATGTGTAATTTATAAATATAGTTATTCAGGAGAATACTAAATTAGCAAAATGAGTATTCATCAGGTTCTTTATGCAACAAGTTGTTGCAACGAGGTGTTTTTTCTATAAGCTATTTTATTTTCTTTTTCTTTTTCTTTTCCTTTTCTTCTTCTTCCTACATTTTGAAAAATCAAATGCATCGGAATTAAAAAAAATTACACCATTAAATTCGTGACGTTGAGAGCTTCCCAACTATAGATATATTAAAATATTTTTGATAAACGTACAAAAACAATACGTATGAAATATAAGGTTGATATAGGTTATCCATATCTATCATTATCCATATATATCCATCCATTTATCAAGCATGTAAAATTCAATCCATTTCAATCCAATCGAAATAGACCAAAATCTATTTATGTTCATCCAATCCATCCTTAACCATCCATTTGTCATGCCTAATTTTGACTCAAGTACCACTATTGCCTCACTATTTATATTTGACCTACTTATATATAATATATAGAAGAAAAGGTGTGTGAGCACATGCTCACATAATTGTGTGAGCATAAATGTTTTAAAAAATGTACCTCAAGTAAGTTGATATTAAAAAGTACATTGCTTAAAGCACTCTTATTCACATAATTGTGTGCACATTTGTTCACCTCTCGCAGCCTCAAAAGTAAGAGTATGACAAATATATACAGCATATGTATTTAATAATTATATACTTACAATAGTAATAATGTTAAATACATAAAATAATATTATACATATACGATAATGATAATTATTACACTTCATTTTAAAATATAAGAACATTGTTGATTTTAATTTCATTGAACTCAAAGTCATAGTAGCAACTGAAAGCCTAAGCTCTAATACCAGTTTGTGATAACAAAGCTATGATCAAACAAAAATCAATCGAAAATAAATAAATAAGAATATAACAATTTACGTAAAAACTCAAATCAAAAAAAAACCACAAGCAAAAGGCAGAAAATTTCAATATATCAAAATTAGGAGAGGAAAATATGTGTAGAGAATACTTAACCCGATTCCCAAACATATATAACTCATAATCTCACAAAATCAGCTAAATTTAAAAATAGCTAACGAAAACTATAAACTTTGTTTATATAGATACATAATCGGACCAAATTACAAAATAATTCCATGTTGTTGAGGTTGTCCATCGGCATCCTGCTAAGGATTAATTGTTAGCTATGGGCGTCAACCTATTGATCTCAACTCTTCGCCCACAACTAAACCTCCTCCATTATTGTTTTTCATATTTTGGGTCGTCACAAATTTATTTTAATTCGATTTAATAAACAGATACGGTTCATAAGAATTCGAACCTAAACTCAATATGGGCTCTAAGTTATTACCCACTGTTTCCACATAGGGAGCTTCACCTACTGTTAGTAGAATTGCTCAATGGGAAAAAACATGCATCGTAACCTCTATTCATAATGCTACTGTACTCGCTTTAGTTAACGGGAAATAACCACAACCACATAAGCGGTAATGGTAGCAGTTCGGTAGCGGTTTTTTTGGGAAAAATCTGGTACTGTATCTTTTTCCTGTTTTATTTTTTTTTATTTATAATGTTAAAATGTATTAATTTTTGATAACCTCCTACCATTTATTATGTGCATCATTTATCTCAAATCTTCCTTTTTTTATTTCGGGGACAAAAGGATAATGTGATTTATAAACTTAGATTTTGTAGCATACCAAGTAAATTGATTTTTTTTTTTTATAATAGAAGATCATAATAGAAAATAATAGAAGCTCTGACAGGCTCATATGTCGGATCAAGAGCCATAAGTAACTGTATGAGACGTTGTTTATCTAGATAAGCCTCATAGCTTGTACCATCCTCGGTATTCTTCCATGTTGGCTCGGATAATGCTAATTGATCCCAAAGGGATTCCATCTGTGTGTGAAAATTTATAATAGATTATCCTGGACTTTGCTTTAGTACCCATGATTTTGTATTGATATGTTAAATCAGTTGTAGTGTAACGAGACGCCAAAAGATCACATACCTCTTTTGCAGTCTCATATAGTCCAAATTGCATATTGATTGAAGACACAGAAGAATTATGAAATCACGTGATTTCCTGGTGATTCTTACTATTCCATTTTTCAAGACGTTCTTGGAACTTTTCTTCATCTTCCCTGTCTTTTTTCACATAAATTTTTGTATCTCCTATAAGATAATGCCAAACTTTATTTCCTTTTAAAAAGTTACGCATTGCTTGAGACCACACAACGTAATTCAAGCCATTAAGAATGACATTTATTGGTGACCAATGTTCAGATATGCTCATTATTGCAATAGTTAGCACAGTTTAATATTGCAATTTGCAATTCGTAAAGTAAATATCAACTTAACACAATAACTAATATTTAGGTGCAAAGTTAGCCAAAACTAAGGGCAAAATTGAAAAGTTCTTACCCAAATACTTAAGGAACCGTTTCAAGACTAGTGAACCGGACAAAACTTCAGAATAACTTGAACCGGATTCGCGCAATGCGCGCACCAACTTTTTAACATCTTCTATCGTAGGCGCGTGAGGACCACACGCAAGAGTTTTAACCAGTACATGGGAGAGCGTGGAAAACTTTATGTTGATGAGGCAGCTTTTTACGAACTCGTCTTGGAAAGACGAATATGTTGGTATGTTAAAAATATTAATCCATGCAAGTAATATGGGTCTGTAAAGATCTGAACGGACTGCTCAAAGCTATGCTTTCGATGACGACACGGAAAAGGGTAGGGCTCTGATACCATGTAGATTGAACTAGAAAAATTAAATAATATAATAAACTGAAATTGAATCATCTGAAAATTAGGAAGATTTGTGGAACAAATCATAGTTTGCGCAGATATTGCTTTAGTTATGTTTTGTGTGACGCCCCCAAATTTCCACCTCCGAATCCTCGTGAAAATCTGGTCGTCAAATATCATCTCATCACGTTGAGTAGTCAATTAGGAAACTCACCATGTTATATCTTATAAGGATCGGTCGTACGAATGAATTACACAGTGGAAGCTTAAACTTAATTAATAATTAAAGTCTTACAATAACAGGAAAATGCAAACAGAAGTTGCACAATGTTCAAGTTATAAATTCCCAAGTTAGAACAAATCCGGGGAAACAGCCTAATAGTATTCTACCTCGCCCTTGCCCTTCGATATTTCGCCTCGCTCGATCAGTTCTGGAAGGTTTATAAAACACAGCAAGAATGAGCGAAAGATGCTCAGCAAGAAATTA
>JAUMHB010050354.1:0-16598 GCA_032359685.1 Pittosporum tobira
TGCTCTTGCAGTTTGGAGATTGTCACCAGTGACCATTCTTACCTATATGAACCCCCCAACCCACACGAAGTAAAATCAACAACCATAACCAACTGTCAAATCATTACAATGAAGAACATGTGACCTATAATTATAATAATAATATACTGAAAATATCTAGCTTAAGCAAGTAATGTTAAATAGCAAGTAATGTTGAATAGCATTACGACCAACAGAGAAATTTATTCTTAAACCAGGTATGAAAGTAACGGTAATAATGGTGCACGGAAGTGAAAGACATTATCTAATTTGCAACAATGTGGTCCCCAACTTGAAGGTCAGAATCAAATACACATTTTAGAAAGCTTTTATTTAGATAACAGAACATGATCATTCACAACCCAACGGGTGAAGTGATATGTGGCAAATGATAAAAACACTACAAATACCTTAACACCGGCCTTTATACAAAGTTGAACTGCATTTTTAACACTTGGACGGCAAGGATCCTGTATTGACAAAATGTGTGTTGAAAAAACAATCAAGAAAGCACCAGGCTGGTTTTTTTAGACAATCGTCAAGCAATTTGATAATCAAAATAGAATTGGGGAAGAATGTATAAAGCTTGTAAGCAATATGAAAGAATTCGTACTACGTAATAGTTAATACTTGGAATTGCAGAGGAATTGGTTCCTATCGTAAGAATTTGTAATACCTTGAGGCCTACAATAGCTAGCAAAACAAGGTCACCCTCAGGCAATTCCCAGTGAGCCAGCTCCTCCTCATTGTCCGGTATGCTTGCTACTGGACATGTTCTGTAGGCAATGGCAACACATCGCAAACTTCCAGAAGCCATATTGTCAATTGCTTTTTTGAATAATGCTCTCTGCAAGGAATGTTAACAGCCAGCAATCTTGAGTAAACAAAATTAGACAACTGCTGCATATCACATGCATGTCCCAGTAAAAATTAATCACTACACAGTTAACAACTGCCGCATCACATGCATGTCCCAGTAAAAATTAATTCCCGTACTTTCTAAATAAGTAAATATCATTCTCTCACTTATTAAACAATATGATCATGTAAGACAATATTAACGATTATCTTAAAAACAAAATTATGAACGTAAGGGTATCTTAAATGCAGAAGTCAATTCTGCTGCTAACGAATGGTTTGTGATTTATGAAATACGATGACAAATACAATCAACCTAAGAAGTGTACTATATTCTCTCAAACCTGATCTTCATCCATAGGCACCAAATTGCCATTAACATCGATGTAGCTTGTACAGCAGCCTAAGACAATTTCAGCAGCACCTTTCCAATGTACATGAACTTCACAATCAGGCTAAAAATAGAATAGGAGAAAAAAGGAAAATATTAGGACAATATTGCATAAGAATTCCAAGGCTACAGCAAAATAATGTTTGGAACAACATGCAACAGTTCATTAAATCAATGCTCTAATCTGCTGTGACACATGCTCAGGCTTACGCATTGTAAATTTTTCTCTATTGTTTAGTAATCCCATAGGTACCAGACTGATAGATTATTTATAAATAAAAAAAAAATTAAAAAAGCCAAAAAATATATATAATATAAAAAGTCTTTTGGATGGATAGACACCAAGAGTTCTATGTTTAGATGTCATGGAATAGCCAAATATTAGCTCACCAGGCATACTACCCAAACGAATTAAGAAGGCATGGATTCACTGTAATGGAACCGAAGGTCTTTGCACTTCTAAGGTAGTAAATATAAGACGAGCCTTTTCAGTAAACATGTGAAGCCAGGAACAGGATGAGAAAACAAAGAGCAAAACAACCACAAATCATTTTCAACTGTCCTATTGTCCTTAAAATGAAAATATATGAGATGGAAGTTTTGGTCTTTGTATTAAACACGGAGGAGGACATGGAGATCGCCTAACATGGCTTTCCTGATTTATTAATTTAACATCTAATTTCTACAACATGGCTTCCTTGCTTACGAGTTTACCACCTGAAAACCTATGTCATTGTCTTTCACAAAACTCAACTGGACATTGTTATATAAGTCATTTAAATCATGACATCAATTACCTTCTGAACCGCGACACCCCCTCGCTTTTTCTCCGAATTGAATGGGAAAGCATGAATAATTGAAGATTCTGACCTGGTAGCATCAAAATTCATCCCTAGCTGCAAAAAGATAAACAATACCAATGATTCTTTTGTTTTGTAGGGGATGCAGGAAGGGCGGGGAAGTTATCAAATAACAAGCAAGTTAGCAACATTACATTGACCCCCCACTGAAGAATGGCCTTTTCCGTTGGAGATCCAGAAATCTCTACGTCACCACCCTGTTGATAAAAATAAAAAGCCACAAAATACACAGGAAGCATCAATACTCATGTTTCTAGTCAATATATAACAGTTATACTTTAACATACAGATGTTTGTTGGCCACACTAGGAAAATATTCCTAAAAAGGTGTTACACTAGGAGAAAAAACTCTAGATGTCGTTATAAGATGATATATAACAGATTCAACTGTTGTAAGAGATTGTATAGGTGACGCAACATATATTAAGATAAAATGTTCTGAACCAAGAAGAAATTATGCCCTTTCCACCTACCTCAGATATAAATACACTGCCTGTTGTATTCTGAGCAATGGCTTCAATCAGGAGAGATGTAGCATTGGGAGGTAACAATGACTTATCGTCTGGGGGATCAATTTTCTTTCCGCAAACATAGGCCTGGACAACAGTCATCTGCAGACGTCGGAAAGTTGAAACCATCAGGCAAAGGTTAAAATTTGACGGTAATGTTTTACCCCCAAACTCCAATCCACCCAAGAAGAGAGGAGAGGCATGACAAAAAAATTTACAGAAGACAGAAAAAAATGAAGCAAAAGGCATAATTTTTGAAAAATGGAATAACAGCCCACCAGATTCAGAGTCAAGGTTCCGGTTTTGTCACTGCAAATGGTGGTAGCAGAGCCCATCGTCTCACAAGCAGAAAGCCTCCTCACCTATAACCATTACATGATTATAACAATACACACATTAGCATGACGAGTGATCAATTCTATTATAGTATGTAATACATACAAGCTTCAAACACAATTATCATATATACCAAGGCCTTGTCCGCCATCATTTTTCTCATTGAATAGGCAAGCCTGCAATATTAGCATACAGTGCAATAAGTATGAGAAGAAATAAAAGTAGAGAAGGTAAAGAAGTATCGGAGACAACAGAAAATAATGGTGCAACACTTGGACATAGCTACGTGAACCACACAGAACAAAGAGCAATATAAAATAATAAGACTTACGTTAAGGTGACAGCTAAAGGAAGCCCTTCTGGCACTGCAACGACGACAATGGTGACCTAGAGATTCTTCTTGTATTAGTTTGCAAAATCAGGCACACAAATAATACAAAATTTTATCTAGTAAAATTCATACCGCGACAGTGAAAATTTTTATTGCTCCATCAACAGCATCACCAACTTTAGTCGTGCCAGCTATAAACTCTTTTTTTCCTTCTGTATTCTTGCTGTGCCCAGTAAAAAATCTGTGAAAAGCAAAATGCATAAATTTCACATCGAAAACAATGTACAAAATATCTATAGAATGAAAGAGAGGATGAGAGACAAAAGAGCTCATCGACCAAGTAATTTACCTGACTTCAAGGACAACTAAAACAAATAACGCCACCAGCAGGCCAACAATACCAATAAATGTTGCAACTCCATTCAAACGTACCTAGCATAAGTCATTACATAACATTCATGTGAGAAACGTAATCTGTTATCTAGCTAACATACAGAAGATTGTATATTTGGATAACTAACTTGCAACGGGGTTTCTTCACCATTGTCTTCTGAAATGCTTGCCATTAGCAATCCCCATTCAGTATTTATCCCAACACTAGTAACCTGAATTACACACAATTGTAACTTGGAGTCAGAGAACTAACAGGACAGTAGGAGCAACATAAGATACAAGGTATAGCTTAAAATTTTACCAGCATTGTGCCATAACCATCAGCTACTTTGCAACCAGACATCAGAAATGGAGATTTCATATCCTTATGGACCTGCCAAAACCAGATTAGGTTGTAACTAAATAATAATGAAACCATAATCAGCAAGCAAACGAACAATAATATGTTTCGGAAATATACGATCTTGCTCTCCCCCGTCATACTGGACTCATCAATTGCAAGGGAGTGCCCCGATATTAAGACTCCATCGGCTGGGACCTGGGATTGGATTTCAAGTTTGAACATCAGTACATATACTGAAATGCAAGCACCCAACAAAATTAAATAAACTTCAGTTATTCACCTGATTGCCGATTTTTAGAGGTAGAACATCACCAACAACAATATCAAATATTGAGATATCCAACCTTCGACCACCTCTAATGACCTGCATATGATACTTATCAAGAATAGGAGATTGAGAAGACAATTAGAGAAATATAACATTTACAAATTCTAAAAGCCACACCTCCAAATGTATATTCTGCTTCTCCTCATTTAAAGTTTGGAACTGAAGGGACTGTTTATAGTCGCTGATAGCTGCAGCAATTAAATAAGAATATGACGAAATTACTATATGTTAGTTTAACAGAACTGATATCCAAACACTTATACATTTTTTAGAGCCGTCAGTAACCGTGAACAGCATGATATATCAACAAGATGCAACTATGCAATCACACAAGTTAACGTCTTATTTTCAGCCTGTTAAGTTCTTGCAACACTATAATAGGCACGATGAGATTAGATCAGTAATAAACAAAGATTAATACTGGCAATATTAGCATGCCTAAAAATTCACTAGCATTGCAGCTAATAACAATTGATAGCTTTCATCTACAATTCTTGATAAAAATGAACAAACACAGAACAATTAAAAGGATAGGACCCACAAGGGTAAAAATCTACCAACAGAAGAAAATAATGCCGACTCACAGAAGAAATTAGATAACCTAACGACTTAAGAACACAAAGGTGAAACAATACCTGTAACAATTATAACAATAATGACAGCCAAGGCAATGCTTCCACCATCATACCATCCTTCTTTAATGCCCTAGAAAAGACAGATATCGAGAGTATGTGAGCTAAGTGAATGTATGATGTAGAACAGGTCAAAGTCCTTTTTGAACAATAAAAAATTTCCTCATTCAAATTTACATGTTCCGCTTACCTTTTTGTTAGTTACATTATGCTTAATCAAAATAACACTATAGTGGAGTTGAGTATAGAGTTATTTTGGAGTTCCTAATGACACTACACTGATTTCAATATTCACTTAAAATCTGTGAGTTTAATGGGAATGACTGAAGCTGAATGGAGGGTCCAGATGCTATTTCATGTACAAAATCATAGATAAAAAGTAAAATCCTACTTAAGTATATATTCGTGATAATATACTGATATTACTAAACTATGCTCGAACTCACCTCTGTTTTTATGCTCAGGGCCAAAGAAGCAGCCGCAGCTACCATCAGAATTATCAATGTAGTGTCGCGGCACGCATCCAAAAGAAACCTCTATAAATTTGAAAAGCATACAACACGATAGCAAGTTATTATTAGAAAAAAAAATTAGAGTCAAACAAATTAGGTGTTAGAGCTGTGCCAAAAAAATAGAATGTTTGTAGTACATACCCAAAAGCTTCGTCCTTTTTTCTTGGGATACGTGTTTGATCCATAAACATTCTTCCGTTGCAGTATATCAGCCTCGTCCCCACTAATTCCCTTATCTGTACTAGTTTTCAACTTATCCGCTAGTCCTTTAACCTGTGTTAAATCCAAAAATATATTCAAAACCAGGAACAAACACCCACCGTCCTGGTTAATTACAGACAGAGAGAGAGAGAGAAATAAATAAATGATGTGCAATGATGTACTTGCCCCGCCATAATTTTGCAAAGCAGAAAAATCATGATCCCTCGTCATTGCAGCAAGTTGTTCTGGTCCAGTGCCATAATCATGAGGAGAGCCTGGAGAAGGGACTGGGGTGGGAGGACCTGATAATGAAAGGATGAAAGCAATTATCACAATAAAAGATGATTCCATAATAACAAACGCATGATATATCATAAGAATCTACCGACTGAGAGTAATTAACGCAACAAGGTAGACAAAGAGATGTACCATTCACTTTTGCCCCAGCTGCTTGGAAAAGGTAGGCTGCCTGAAAAACAATGGTCATGGATCAAATAAAACTAAAATGGCTATAGATGATAGAGGTGCAGACAGATGAAAATATATATTACCCGTATGACTTGTGCATGTGTTCTGATCTTTGCTATAATCTGCTTTTTCTCTTCTTCCTTTTTCAAGTCCAAGGTGTATCGAAATCGACGAGAAGCATTTAGCACAAGTGCTGCTTGCTGAAAAATATATAAATCAGTTGGTCAAACATTAAGGCTGCTCCTCAAATAATAAAGAAGTGGCATAAAATGTTTCCGTTCATGACTCAACTAAAACTTATACATGGCAACAGATTTTGATACTGCTTCATCAACATAATGGAGATTAAGAAGGCCCCTAGTTATAATATCAATGTGGGTTACGCATCTTCCTCAAAGAAGATAAGGTTGCAACAATACTAATGGAAACACATATGTAACATAGTAACAACTAGGAATACAAAGAAAAGTTCATATAATTTCAACACGAGTCTTGTGGCGGTGGAAATTTTGTAATGACAATAAACACAGAGGCATAGTATTAAAAAAGTTGGGCCAAAATCATCCTGTCATTCTAGGAGAAAAAATAATTCCAAAACTGAATATCTAAGGCAGCAAATGGCATGTCAACTTCAATATAATCCATATTTACAGTATCAACATAAATGCACCCACTTGTAAAGGAATTAAGTTTTGTCAAATTGTAAGTAACAACTCATTCATTAGCCACCACATTTGTTATGGGCATCAAATGCCAAACAAAACTCAAACAAGGCTCTGCCAAGTAGCCAATAAGTAGAATAAGACTGATTACACAATCAGTTGGCAAACAACATAAAACTCCGCACAAAAGCTATACATCGACATTGAGCTGATTTGGATATATATTATGATTTATGAATGGGCTGAAAATAAGCATAAGAGAATAAGACTATGACCAGAACCTTTTTTGCGGCTTCTTTAATAAATTATAATCTATTAAGTCAAATTGTGCAAAAACTAGTCTAAGCTTGTCATAGGAAAACCTCAATATTCGAGTAAGGGTAGTCAACAGAAAAATAGGACTCTTGTTAGACACAGAGAGGCTGTAAATGCTGCAAAATACTTCAGCACATTTCCATCTTCTTTCTCTTGCTGTATCGCTCTTGATCCTTTTCGCAAATATCATTGTTTATAGTGTTGCTGTTGGCTGTTGCTAAATAAATATGTTTTCAAGTAAACCACATTTTTTTCCTATTACAAGTCCAGAACGAAGCAGGCACACAAACAATCCCTAAATTTCAAATCAAATAATGAATTAACTGTAAGTAAGTACACAAAGAAGGCTCTCAATGAAACAATTACACATACATAAAATGAAACGAAAATCACTATCGTTTTATAGGAGAGGGAATAAAGAAAGAACATACTCTCCATCGTTTGAGTCGGTCTACTGAGGCCCTCTTGGTCCGGAATATGTCGAACGGCCCGGAAGCCTCATCATCTTCGAAACCACTGCCGCCGGATTCTAGATCATTCTTATGCCTCCGGTACGGCGACGACTTAAAATCTTCCGTCATTGTTCTTCAAAATGCTGTCGCAGGAGAGGTGACACCTACTTGTTAATCAAACGCATACAACGGCAAATCAAAACACTCGCTAAAATAATGCAGAACCGGCTTTTGCACAAACTAGGTTTTCTTTATCGATTTCTGTTACGGAAAAGTACAAGAGGAACCGACTATGGGTTTTTTTTGCCGCCGCTCAATTTGTTAATTAAATTAGTTAATTTTTAAAATAAATTGATAATAATGTTATACTTAATCTATGAAAAAAATCAAATTAATAAAAAAAAATAATTTTAATATAATTGCTATAATCACTTTGAAAAAATAGATCCAAACAGGCACTATAAGACTCGATTCTGCTTCTGGACTCCATTAAAATACTGATAAACAAATACCTATGCAGTTAACATACTCCATAGCTAGCATTAATGAGATATATTTTACGGTTTTTGTATAATATGATAACCTACCTCGAAGCAAAGCTGCTGTTGCCGAGAGAGAGAGAGAGTGAGTGCTGAAGTTGACAGACGAAGGTGCCGAGAAATTTCCAAAGAGTGTTTTTTGAGTAATGAAAAAAAAGTGTATAAGAGTATACGTGCAGTATATATAAAAAAAAAAAAAAAAAACGCGGTATTCTAAAGTGGAATTGGAGTGAAGCGTCAGATATGCCCTAGCAAGTAATATCATGAAAAAGTATTTTATAAAATATTTTTTAAGAAAATAATTTATTTTTAATATTTGATAATCAAATTAAAATATATTTTTATATTTAATTTTTAAAATTAATTTAATAATTATGTTATTTTAAATTAATATAAATATATCTTAACTTTTTTAATAAGATAACACTAAATTTTTATAATTAAAATTTAAATTTATTTGTATGTATGTCAAAATTTAATATTATAATATAATAATAAGAATATTTATACTATAAAAAAATTAATAAAATAATAATTTTGAATATTTTTAAAAGTAAAAAAAAATAAAATTAAGAAATATATGTGTATATATAATTTAATATGAAGATATTAATTATGCATATATTGTGAAAATAAAAATAAATATATTTATTTTTAAAAAAATAAAATAAAATATGATAATAGTAATTAAATATAAATTATAAATAATGACATAAATAGACAACACTCGAATTATTTTTCATAACTTACGAATTTAAATTCGTAAATTATTTTTCAAAAATAACAAAAAAATATTCTGATGACTGAAAAATAATTTTTTATTAATTAAATTTTTTTTGATATATCAAATATTAAAAAATTAAAAAATGTTTGAAAATATTTTTTCCGTAATAAACTAAGCATTTGGCATGTTAAATTTCGAAAACTAGAAATTTTAATTTTCTGTAAATAAAATTATTTTAAAGCAAAAGCAAAAACGCGTGATTAAGCGGCGCACGATAGAGGAGGTGGTGGCCCTGCAAATCGGAGTTTTGGGACAGGTGGGTCACATGCATTAGGGGCACGATTGATGGAGAGGGGTCGCTGCGTGAGTGCTCTAAGAAAACTGACACGTGACAGAGGGACGTGTAGGTTGTTGCTTTTTTTTTTGTTTTTTTTTTTTTTTTCCTTCATCATTATGGAACAATACAATTTCATTACGTACTTTAATATACGCGTACTAAATTTCCTAATAAAAAGAAAGGGTACACCTATGAATTTTGAAAAACAAAAAGAGGTGTACGTGTGAGATTATTGTGAATATATAATAAATTTAAATCATGGATAATAAAGCTAAGGTTCTCTTACGTCTCTTGGCTTATTAGTATTCTTTTATTTTTCATTTTTTATGCATTTCAGATGACGTTTCCCTAGTTTTATTTTGGCAATGAATGATGAACTTATTTGGCATAATTTATTTTAGAATAAATTATTAATAAATTTTTTTAACATAATTTATTTTAAAATCTATTATTTATTATTTAAGAAATTCAAATAATCAAATTATTAGAATAATCATATTTTGATGTTTAGTATAACTTTTTTTAAAATAAATTATTTTTAAAATCATTTAAAAATAATAATAAATAATCTTTAATTACTTTTAAATATAACATTTATCATTTTACTTTTTTGCTTTTTAAAACACCGTTTAATCACAAGAAGAGGTTGTTATGGTAAAAGGAGTAACGGTCAAAAAAAATAGGATAAGGAGTTGATTGGGCAATGCAATGATAAAGGAGGGAGGTTATCGTCATTTCATAAATGACTCCTTTCCGCAGTTAAAAATAAATAAACACACACGAGCAGCTTCTCTGACCATGCATTAAGGGGTTGTACTCTGATTTTTGATTATTTTTAATAAATTGTGTCAAACATCACTTCCAACGTATTATTGTAAGGTATAATTAATAATTAGAGTATACTCCTAATAAGTCACTCCAAACATCACCGTGAGTGTTACTTTACATATGTAGGATTAATTAAATAGTATTACGACTCAAGTAAATCTATTACTTGTGCAAGTGGAACAACAAATTATGAATACATTAATAAATCTTCTTCCGTTCAATAAATATCGTAACCCACTTTGATAATCATATGTATAAATTTTAAAATATATGAAATAGTTATTAAATATTTAATTTTTTACTAAAATATATATTATATTTTCAAATATAATCTAAATATTATAAAAAATATATATTATTATATATTATTATTTTATATTTTATATAACACAACCATTATAACGAGGACAGTCTCACATTTTGGTCATTGCAAGGTATAATCTAATACTGTAGACATATATAGGGCTCGTTTGGTATATTTTATTTGAAAAAATATTATATATTATTTAATAATTATATTATTGAATAAATGGTTAGTTCTGTTTGATGTAGTTTTTTTAAAACGGATTATTGAATAAATTTTTGAAACTTAACTTTTTAGAAGTGATTATTATGTAATTTAGCATTTTGTACAATCTAACAGCAACTTATTGAATAAGTTAAAACAAATAAAACTCTGAAGTATAATTACTTTCAAAAAATTTTACCAAACAGGCACATAGTAATTCTATAATTCGAAACAAATTGTATTAAATAACACAATCACAATAAGTTATTTATTTATTTATTTATTTTTGTGTAAACCACATGGCTATATGCAAGTCAACTGTTGTCTAAGATTTTGTCTCATCTGCTATCTCAATATAATATAACGGTTGTATTTTATATAAAATTTATAATTAATTTTTATAATTAATAAATTAAATATAATACAACCGTTTAATTATATTTTAGACAACATATTTAGACTCGTTAATTCGTGTTTTATATGGTAAGTTTGTCAAAATTAATCTCCAAAACATTTGACTCAACTTGTTTGTGAGTTGGCTTTCCACAAGAAAAGAAAGAAAAATGATAGAAAATTACCATTTTCTTTGTTTGTAAGTTTAGAAGCAAGCAAAAAAGAAAAGAAAGGAGAAGAAAAAGAGACTCATTTTCTTGAATGAGTTTTCTAGCCAAATTTGGTGAAATTCCGCAAGAAAATATTACTGTTTATTAATGCATTGTTTGTAATACCTAAAATATCTTCTTTTTTTTATTAATATCACAAAATATAATATTTAAATATAAAATATATTATTTATTTAAAAATATATTATTTAAATATATTATTTATTTATATTTTCAAATTGATTATGTATTAAAATTAAATTTTTAAATAAAAAATATTAAAATATTTTTATTTTAAAAATAAATAGGTATTACAAATATAATATTTAAATATATATAAATATATTATCTCTTTATATATTAATAGGTATTAAAATTATATTTTAAATAAAAATATTATTTATTTATATTTTAAAAATAAATAGGTATTAAAATATATTATTTCTTTATTTATTGATAGGTATTATAAATAGAATACTTTAATATATAAATAAAAATAAAAAATATATTATTTATTTACAAGTAAAAATATTATTTGTTTTAATTAGTTTTCTGTTATTTTCTTTTTTATCCAAACTTACAAATAAATTTAAGAAATTCATTACCTAAAGAATAAAATGGTAATATGATATATTTTCTTTTCTTTTCTTTTCTTTTCTTTTCAATTTACAAACACATGAGAAAAAAAAAAGTTATTCAATTTTCTATCATAAACTCACAAACATAAAAAAAAATAAAAAATTATAACTTTTCTTTTCTTTTATTTACCTCAAAACTTACAAACGGGCTGTTAAAGTTTTTTATGATACTTGCTTGAATAATCGCTGAAATCAAGTAAACTCAATTTTCGGCATAATAATTCCTCCGTTGTGGAAAACAACTGTTGTATAAAGATGGATGTTCTGCCGACGTTGAAATTAATAGCAGTAATAACTCATCTTTTAAGTTACGAAATTTAGAAATATATATTTTATTACATGTTTTAATGTGATGTGATAATAAAATTAGAAATTTAATTTAAAAATATCAAGTGAATTTATATTATCATCATAAAAAGTGAAATTGTAGTTATGAAAAAAATTTGACTCATTTTGTGTAGCTGAAAAAGTGTATATATATATATATATATATATATATATATGATCTAAGTTAATACCATTATGAATATTGTAACATACCGAAATTATTACTGCAAAATATGTTATTTTCACATTCAAATCAGTATTGAATCTTAATTTTTGGAAATTAATTTTCAAAATCACAATAAAATAATTAATTTTTTATGGAACAGGCATGACTCATCTGTCATATTTGAGTTCAAATATGTTGTCTCACTTATTATCTTAAATTTAATTCAACGGTTATATTGTATTTAAGTTTATAGGTATTATAAATAGAATACTTTAATATATAAATAAAAATAAAAAATATATTATTTATTTACAAAAAAAAATAGATTATTTGTTTATAATATTTCTTGTTTTAATTAGTTTTCTGTTATTTTCTTTTTAATCAAAACTTACAAATAAATTTAAGAAATTCATTACCTAAAGAATAAAATTGTAAAATGATATCTTTTCTTTTCTTTTCTTTTCAATTCACAAACACATGAGAAAAAAAATTTTATTCAATTTTCTGTTATAAACTCACAAACATAAAAAAAAAAAAATAAATAAAAAAAAATTATAACTTTTTTTTTTCTTTTATTTACCTCAAAACTTACAAACGGGCTATTAAAGTTTTTTATGATACTTGCTTGAGTAATCGCTGAAATCAAGTAAACTCAATTTTCGGCATAATAATTCCTCCTTTGTGGAAAACAACTGTTGTATAAAGATGGATGTTCTGCCGACGTTGAAATTAATAGCAGTAATAACTCATCTTTTAAGTTACGAAATTTAAAAATATATATTTTATTACATGTTTTAATGTGATGTTATAATAAAATTAGAATTTTAATTTAAAAATATCAAGTGAATTTATATTATCATCATAAAAAGTGAAATTGTAGTTATGAAAAAAAAAATTGACTCATTTTGTGTAGCTGAAAAAGTATATATATATATATATATATATGATCTAAATTAATACCATTATGAATATTGTAACATACCGAAATTATTACTATTAATTGCAAAATATGTTATTTTCACATTCAAATCAGTATTGAATCTTAATTTTTGGAAATTATTTTTCAAAATCACAATAAAATAATTAATTTTTTATGGAACATGCATGACTCATCTGTCATATTTGAGTTTAAATATGTTGTTTCACTTATTATCTTAAATTTAATTCAACGGTTATATTGTATTTAAGTTTATTAATTATAAAAAATAAATATAAATTTTATATGATTTAAATATAATATAATTGTTATATTTAATTTAAAAAAAAAATAAATAAGACAACATATTTAGACTAGTCCACTCAAAATTTCAAAATATTTTGTAAGCTGACCGACCTAATAGCAGGCGAGAAACACGCTAGTTGCTCAACGCAAGGACGAATGTCTTCTTATAGCGTGTCGTCTTTGACTAATAATACTCGAATTTATTTTTGGGAAATCTTTTAATTCAACAATGATTTATGGACAATCAAGCTTTCCAGTTTTTATTACCAAAATATTTTATATTATGATTATGACAAACACGTAACAAAAAATATTTTTATATTAATAATAATTATTCATTTATTATTATGAGAAAATTATAATATTTGGAGTCAGGTGATATAAAATTACTATTTTAAATATAATTATATCCATCAATTACCAACGGTGGTATACTTTTTCTGAACTAATGTACTAATCTCATCATTTTATGGCAAAAATATTTTATTTAAAGTTTCATTCTTTTTACAAGCGGAAGGAGTATACCCATTTTCTAGTTTGTCTACTACAGTAAGATAAGAGCAAGTACAATTTTTTTGTCATAATTTATTTTATAATAATTTATAAATATGAATTAATATCACGGAGCACATTTACCGATGAAAATGCTATCAGTTATGTCTTACGAAGTCAGTAACTTTTCTAAATTTTAATGATTAAATTACAAAGCCTTAAAAATAAAAATTAAAATTATCTATAAAAGATTGAATACAACAAAAATTTATTTATTAGTGTCCTCGTGCCTAAAATATAGGAACGCAACTATTTTTTTATTATTTTCTTATTTTTAAGCTCTTTTATTTATTTTATTTTATTTTATATTTTTTTTGTAAATATGCACACGGTATGTACGGGCCTTTTCAAGCTTTTCTTGCTTGCTAACGTGTGACAGAATAAAGAGGATAAAATTTATAATCCAGAACAAAGTATATCTTTCTGTTGATTTAATTGGACTAAATGTATAAACTTTGATCACAAGTAAGGTATGATTCGTTTGAATCGTAAACTTTTATTTCAATTTAAGTGCAATCAAAGGATAAATAGTTATGAAAAGGAATTCGATGCTGTAGGACTATTTGTAGGCTTTCGAGTATTGGGTTAGATACGTTTGGATGGTATCTTAACGAGTTGATCATTTTTCGAATAATTGTCGAATATATAAAGTATAATAGCGATTAATATTCAAATACTCGTTCTAAACGTTAAGTCATTCATTTATTGAGTACGACCGTTTAAAAAAAATTAGAAAAATTATATTAATTCCAAAAGGAAGATCGAATAATATAATATAAGAAAAAATTCATAAAGTCATGAAGATATAGAACAACATATAAGTAATTATACTTGCATATCCGTCGTTTGAATGTCTAAGAATTATTCTAATAGGTATATATTTGATTTGACCTTTTCACGAATATACAAGCAAACACTTCATGTTTATTTAAGTAATCGCAATTAAATTTTCCAATATCATACTAAGAATAGTTGAAATTTACATAAGAAAATATCATTCATCTGATAAGAAAGAAAAATAAATCTTTAAAATATAGCATCCTTTCCTTGTAATGGCAATATGATTTGAACAACTTTTGTTTGTAGACCAACTGTTTACTTGATAATAATTTATTGAGTATTTAAATATTATAAACTTTAAATATAATAAACTAATGTTAATTAACAAAATTTAAATCAAATTTTATAAAAATTATAAATTAAATTTAATAATATATACCAAACAAGCCCTTATGTTAATTTCTTAATTGAGTCGGCAGCCTGCCAGGTGCCCAGAAATAGAAAGATCCAATCTTTTGCTATAATTTAAAAATAATATAGGAATAGGAGTAAAGCAACAGTAGTTGTTCGGTGGAGGCTTTTGTTTTGACTTTATTTCAGCAGCTTATAGTTTAATTTTAAAGTAAATTTTTTAAAATATATTTTTTTTAATTAAATTTGAAAAAGTTATAAATTTAATATAATAATATTGTTAGTTTACTTTAAAAAAAGTAATTAACATGTATAACTCATAGCTTATAGAGTATCAAATAAACAAATTTTATGAAGTTTTGAACTCATAATCTTCACGTCTAGGAGTGTAATATGATGTTAATTAGTACTTAAGTCATCTATTTAATATACTTCATTAATTAATTCCAACGGTGTTATTAACAACAGTACTTCTATTAATTTTAAATATTAACAGCTTGCAAATTTAAACAGGTTATTTTTTATTTTATTTTTTATTTTGGAATGAAATAAATCATAAAGCTTTTGAATCCACATGCATAGCATGTGGCTCAACTCAAATCAGCAGCAGCGTATTATTCTCGCAAAAAAGAATCGAACATTCGAACATGGTGCATGCAAAAAGAAAATTAAATGTAGAATATATATATATATATATATATATATATATATATTTGAATTAATTGGAGATGCTTAT
The DNA here is from genome assembly GCA_032359685.1 of Pittosporum tobira. Taxonomy (NCBI): domain Eukaryota; kingdom Viridiplantae; phylum Streptophyta; class Magnoliopsida; order Apiales; family Pittosporaceae; genus Pittosporum; species Pittosporum tobira. The sequence continues at coordinate 15,980 of JAUMHB010050354.1, forward strand.
CATTTTTTTCACCTTTATTTTATTTATGGATATATATATCTCTCAATCGATTGATCAAGCAGCAAAGGTGGATACTTACCTTGTCAGATGGGAATTTGGTATGGGGGAAAGTGAACTACAAAAGTAATTTAGTGTAATTTGATGCCATTCACACTAATCGGTACATCACTTAATGCATAAAGCAAAATTTTTTTTTTTTTTATTTCATATTTTACTTAGACCATTATATCCTTATTAATTATTTTTTTAAAATTAATTGTAGTTGTCAATATTTAAAACTGGGTTATGTCAATAGGTTATGAGTAAATTTACCACTTTACTAAACTTATATTATGAAATAAATTATAAAATGTTAAATATTATATGTTTCGCTTCAAAATATATATATTTAGTTTCCCATTATTTGCTTATATTTTAATTATAACTTATTAAATCTAAATATGTAACATATATATAAGTACAAAATATTTTTTTATCAATAAAATGTTTATTTTACACACCCATTTTTATTTCATAATAAAAAATGTCAAAAGTATTAACAAAATTATTATTAATAAAAGTAAGTATGACATATCTATTATCTTTAATATGATATATCTATTATCTTTAATACATAATC